>JABFFJ010000491.1:0-24677 GCA_013623715.1 Fusarium verrucosum | reverse complement strand
ATAACGACTTAGTTAGCTTCAAACTCCAAGCCTGCCCCTCGTTACTTACCTTAGACACTCTCGTAGAAACACCTTGTTGATGTGACGGTTCTTCTCCTCCTCTGTTTTCGGTCTCCTCTTTTTCTTCTTCTTGTCCTTGATTTCCTTAGTTGAATTCCCAGGCTCTTTAATAGACAAGTCCAAAGCGGCATCTGCTACCCATTCCCAATCTATAGATCGTTGTCTCGGGTCCTGAGGTACACGTTCAGGGGATGATTCGACCTGCGTGGTCGAGCCATCAGTCTGAGAGCAGGTAGAGGATGGATTCTTTGGAACTTGATGGCGCTCATAGTCGAGTTGGAGTAGCCTGTCCTCAATGTTTTCGGCGAGTTTTCGTACCTTGTGGAGCTTCCTAACTAGGGCCCAGTACTCAAGCTCTTTGGGTGGAAATTGACTGAGAGACTTATTCTCGTCTGTTTGACTGGATGACGAGGCTTTCATGCGCTTGGTTGCAGCATGGGAGGCTGCAACCCAGTAGTGAATAGGGTCTGGATTTTGATCGTCGTGAAGGTTGAGATCGCTGATCTCACTGTCATGTTGAGACATTTTGTCGTCTTTTACTGTAAAAGGAAATGCGTTATTATTGATGGGATTGAATTCTAGAATGCTGCATTTATAAATCTCAACTACAAAGGACTCTGAAGCACGAAACCTTGACAACTGAACAAAACAGCGCCAAATTCTAGCAATGTTCAGTGAATTTCGCATGTGCAACGGAGTTCAATAGCCTTTCTTTGTTTGACTCAAATAGAGAGCCATCAGGATACGTTACGCGGTTGAACAGTATATCTTGTTCAGCCCAGTCTTTGCTGCTCAGGAATCTGTTCTGAGCTATCTTCGCAAGCAGCATCAATCACTAGCGTGGGTGAGATGGCCGAGTTGGTTATGGCGCCAGGTTAAGGTTAACCTTAACACCAATTTCCTGGTGGAGCAATCCTCCTGGGTTCGAGTCCCAGTCTCATCAAATATCTCTTTTTGTATATGTGAATTATAAATAAGGAGAGTTTTTGTTCTTTTATCTTTTTTTCTTAAATCGCGATTAGGCATCTTCTTTATCGTTATGGTATGTTCATAGAGATGGCTGTACATGGGGAATGAGTTACAAGGAACAAGGAGTCTCGGCAGAAGAAGTCTATATGTCTATTTCATTCAAATCGTAAACGCTAGTTTTTACAACATGATCCATGCAATAACAACTGTAAAAATGACTAAAGGTGAACTGCAAGCAGTTTGGAACCCAAAACCTGCCGCCAATGAGACAGGCCTTGTTGAAGGTGCCGGCGAAGTGTTGCCCGCCATGTTGAGAAATGTCTTTTGGTTTGGTGTAGCTGCGTATGCGTCTGTGTTATATGTCGAATTTAGAGAGATTCTGCCCACGACTTCATCGGACTCGAGACGAATGTGTGATTCAGCTTCAAAGTCTTTGAGACCATCTCGCGTGACGATGATCTGGCGGCCACCTCGAATCCAGTCACCGTAGCCGCCATACCCAGTATGTTGGCCGTAGCAGAGGTTGATGCCATTGCCAGTAATGTCCATGTCTCCAACCTTGGTGTCCCATTTATAACACCAAGAATTGGCATGGTCGTGTCCCGAAAACAGGCCGATAACACCAGGTGTTCCAACCAGGGCTTTCATCAGGGGCAAGTCTTGATCACCATAGTCACAGTCTCCTTTGCTGTCTGCACACCAGCCCGCCCCCTGCTGGACAACAGTTTCGTCGTTGATCCCAGGATGGTAGTTTTCATCAACCCCGTCATCCTTTTGGAGCAGTCGGGAGGCGTAGACGGGAATGTGAACAAAGGCCAATGATGGAATCTCTTTCCCATGCTTGTCGACCAAATCAGCATTGGTTTCGTTGAACCATTCTACCACGCTCTTATCGACCCAGTTCGGTTGATCATCGCTTTGGTAATAAAAGCCACCGCGGCTATCGAAGAACCAGAGAATAAGCTCGGGCGTGCAGTTTTGACGGCAATCTGATGCATAGACCGGAAGGTAATAATTTGTTGTTCCGGCATTGCGACCTGGGACCATAGAGTCTGTTCGGGAGCCCGGCCAGGTATGTTCTCGCTCCAACATGACAGTTCCATTGAGGTTCTTGTTATGATCATGGTTTCCATACGTTGAGGCCCATGTCATATTTCGATCAACCATTGGGGAGACGATCTGATCTATGTAGAGCGTGCTATTGTGGGCGAATGTTGACTCCCCATTGATGAGGTCTCCATTTATGACGACCAGGTCTGGTGACTCTGCATCAATAACATCACCCATGACTTTTACTGTCCTGGCGTCTTTCTCTGGTCCTATTGAGGAAGCATCTACATTGCCATTAGTGATTTGTTTGAGCCGTTGAGTTTTGGTATCATACCTTCGGCGAAGTGAAGATCAGAGAAGATACATATTTGGAATGAACCATCTGATTTGAATCTTAGGGGGTCGAGGTTGGTGTTGTTGACTTGATCGCGTTGCTGAGCTATGGCTCGTAGCGATTGTCCTGCCAGGATACTTGTGAGAGCAAGTGTTCGCAACATGACTGAGATGAGATGCTTATGACGGTTGAAGAGGAACTCTCAGGGAACTTTTACGCCTATGACAAAGGCTTGGAGGGAGATGCACAACCATCGAGACAGGAGATAAGGGGAGTTTTGATAGTGACAGGACCACGTAGTTATGAGGCGCATCATGTTGCTATGACGCGTTGAGATATCTCGCCAAGAAGTGATGGTGTGGAGTTATCTGTGCTGTATTGCATTCTGTCATGTAAGTGTGGTCTCGGCGAGCAAGAGATTACAGTAGATGTATTACGCGGTCACCCGACAATGATTCGTCCTCTCACGATCCATGCCAGGCTCGGAAACCTAAACCTTAACTTTAGATCCCTTGGCGCTTGACAAAGTGGGCGCAGCTCAGCTTGGAAATTCCGGTTTGGCCAATCGAGGCGCTTCAAGTACGACATAGGCCCTTGGCAGGGTCGGTAAATATGAATTTCGATTTGCCGAAATGGTTGGTGCACGGGGTTATGAAACTAGAGTCGTTAAATCCGATGGGTGCTGATACGCAACAGCGGGCTTGTGGTGTTTGATGACATTTATTCCATCTACGTGCTTCACACTCGAGTTGTTTCATTGACGTATGAAGGGTGAAACTAACTAGTTTGATAATTTTTGGTTCTTGTCAAGGCGGTCACCGACGAAATCTTCTGGACTCCCCAGAACTCAATCTATCTCAAAAGCAAGCCATTCATCTGACCCGGGTTGTCCGGCCGGATTTAGGTTTTGACAGGGATGTATAAATCCGATTCAGAGGCCTATGCCGGTCGCCCAAATCTGACTCAGTATTATCATATCAATATCCATGACATCAACCGCCAAGCATCCAAGCCCCTATCATTCCAACACGTACGTAGCATGATTATGACATTTCTTCCCTTACAGAAACCAGTCTCTAAAGGTGACATGCGAGCCGCGTCACACTCGTTGGTCTGTTTGTCAACGATTTCCAATCAATGACTCCATAATGCGAGCGAGCCGACTGGGATAAAGCTTTACAAAAAAAATGCATGGATCATTCTGTATGTAATCACTATCTGCAACCCACTTCTCCCACTCGGATGATCATCACTGAGCGTTGGGTAGAAACATCGCCAAGAACTGCCGAGAGGGAGGGAAGCGGTCCAAACGCCGACATCGCCTATGGCTATGCACACGTATCACGATGAATGTGAGAGAATCTTTCAGTGTGACACATTAAAACACTACCGTAGCATCAAACCGTTTATCTGTGTAGTATTCGGCGACAATATCTTCATCAGTCACCCTAGACTACTATCATGGACCCCTGTCGTCGTAAAATTCATTCTACCTATCATCTTTCAGATCCCCATGGTCGACCCAGAGAAAAAAGTTCACATCATGATTCCAAATTCAATTGAACCCCAGAAAAAGGTCATGAGAAGCTCCACGTGGGTTACATAAGGTTGAACTCTCCAGCGAGTCCAGCCTCATGGTAATCGCTTTGCCGAAAGGTTATTTGTGAAAACGTGCGGTGAGCGTGTCGAAACGACAGGATGCTGATCAAGCTGATAGACTGGCGTTGGAGAATCACCCGTTTCCTCATCACGTAGGTACTCCAGATTCTTCCCATTAAGCATTACAATCATTACCGTCGTACAATATTTACTGAGAATTATCGTCTTCCACACTAACTCGTTTCAACATCAATCGGAAATAACCATCCATTCTCTTCGTCGTACTCATCCGAAAACGTCGTTCCGTGAAGGCTCTCATATCGCTCCATGTCAAACTCATCATCTCTAGCATTCCCGTTGATTATTTTGCCAATCCTATTTCCAATGTATTGCCCTTCTGTGAAGGCGCCATGCAAGAAACCAAAGAACTCGGCAGAATTGGCTTCTCCAGCAAACCAGAGACGGTCAACGTTGGCGCGCATGTTTTGGTGCTTCTCGAGGGTCATACCGACCGGCCAGTTGCTGTAAGAACCATACGCCCAACTAAATTTTGTTAGTTTCTGTGTCAAGTTGGGTTGAATAAGCCCTTGTTTGACTTACGGCTCAGTACTCCAACGGGGGTAGGTAAACGCGGTTGGCCTTGGAATTGTTGTATTGGGAAACATCCGACCCAGGACCTCAAGTATCTGCTCTTCGGTCTCGTGATCCTTCTGGCGCTCCACACGCCATGCCTGCTCTCCAGTGACGGTGCCGAAAAGGATGTTGGAGCCCGGAGCAAACCCTTCAGCGTTGAGAGACTGGAAGAGCGGGAATCGGCCACGCTCAAGGGGGTCGGCGTATAGAAAGAACTGGGTTTCATCGTCCCAGAACGACTGGTTGAACTGCATGAATATCTTGGTATATGTGCCCATGGCAAATTGGTCAATGGCACTTTGCTTCCAGTCAGGTAGGGCAGGCTTGAAGTTGACGGTACCACTCTGCAGGACGCCCAGTGAAAAGGTGCAGATGGCATATTCAGCTTCGATACAATCACCTCCCTTCATTGTAACCTTGACACCTCTTTTGCCGTATTCGATGCCTGTTACAGTAGTGCTGAGAAAGAGTCGCTCGTCATTGTCCTCGAGGAATTCGTTTGCTTCCTCTTGAATGATGGTACTGAAGCCACGCTGGTCAAATACAAGCTTGCTAACATCACTGAAGTAGCCAAATGTTGCATTGCTGCCAGCAACCCCATAAACAAGGCCGCTCTGGTCTGGATTCCAAGCACTTTCAAAGTCCCATCTCCACCAGTCTGCTGCTTGAGCGTGCATGTCACCCGTCGCAGGTCTCCAGCCAGCTGTACGTAGGGCGGCACGAACTGATGTATCTTGCAAGTTGTTGAGTAAGAGACGACCGGCTTCAGCTTCAGCCTTCTCGAGCGACTCGTCAATTTGTTTGATTTTGTGGCTCCAGTCTGCCGGTCCATTATGGTCATAGGTCTTGTACAATTCGTAGTTGGACAGGTTCGACGAAATATTATACTTCTGAGCCAGCTGCCATATAGGATTCTCATGTGTTTCTGATGACCCAATCCCTTCAACCCAGTTCGCACCAAACTCAACTGTGTAGGGTTTTCCATCGGCATTCTTGCCAAAGGATTGTTTTCGCAGGCGCCCACCGATGTAGTCATTGTATTCAACAATGATAAAGTCTGTGATGCCCGCGTTTGTCAAATTCTGGGCTGCAGCTATGCCTGCAACACCAGCCCCGAGAATTGCGACTTTGGTCCTTTTGCAGGACCCTTGTTTTTCACGTGGCAAGGCTACAGACTGAGCTGTTGTGGAGAAGGCTGTGAGAACAGCTAAGAGCTGTGCGACTGAATGCCTCATCTTGCACGAGTTTGGCTAAAGTGGAACGAGAGAGGAAGTTGTCGTATTATCAGTGAAGCTAGGGTTGAAGAGACAAACGACTAGTTCAACAGGAACCACTCTTGGCTCTTTATGCTAGCTGGTTTGTTCTTCGCCCGCGAGGTAGACACCCCCTTGCTTGAGGGCTGATTAAACGGGGATTCTTGCATACCGATGCAAAGTGCAAGGGATCAGATTGCTCTAGAAATCCTAAGCTACGGTGCATGTCTTTATCCAGCTCTTCTGCAATCTAGCAACAGGCCAGGTGGAGTCCTAATTGCCTATATAGATCGAAGATCAGCTTCCTCGATAGGCGTCTATAGGCCGGTATACTGAAATTATCCATTGGCCATTGAGTGGTAGTAAGGTTCAGCTATGGCAGGAGTCCTAGTGAAGCCAACAGGAGGCCGAAAATTCCCCAACTTGTTCCAGCCCCGTATCGCAGCCTATGAAGATGATTTCAGGAGTAATTGTTTTAGATTTGTGGCTAGCTCAGCTGGTTAACTAGATCCGTTATGAAAGACCTTAATCTTACTACGTCAGAGTCGAGTAAGTGAGTCCCGAGATGTCTCAGGCTTGGATTGCCCTAAGATTGCTTGGTTAACGCTTATCTGAGACTATCGAGCGGTGGTTTCAACCGTGTCCGCCTTAAGCTATGGGTTTCTTGGGTTATTGCAGGCGTAATACGCCTTGCTGTGCAATCAGTGACAAGAGAGTAATCTTTGCCTCAAAGACGGCGAGAGTAATCAGGAAGATGGTAACTGTGACAAACAGCCTCAGGATACCATCGGGGAATATCCATGCTTCCAAGTTTAGATTCTTTCCACCTGTTAGTGATAAAGTGACATGTTGGAGCTAGTCGAATTTAATCGCTCGTATTTATAGGCTACTTCAATGCTTGATAACTAATAATAACATGGTGCCCCCAGAGCAGTCTTATGGCCAAGACTGCACATTTCACCCTCATATACATGAAACTAATCAAGCAGTCGCATGACCTCAACTTTACTTGTCCTCTTGCATCATCTTCATAAAGATCTGTAAACATTGTCAGTGAAGTCACTGCAGGGATTGGGATGGGTCAACAAACATCGGGTTTAATGTCAACACCAGCATTTTTCATTTCGGTGGTCAACTGCAAATTTGGTAAGCAAAGGATTTCTTCTGCCTCTCATAAACATACCGTTGTCGCCGCCTCTCGAAAGTCCTTGTCCATCATAAGTTTCCAGAGATCCATCTTGCTCGGTGGCTGAGAGGTGTCTAGGCCTATACCGGATGATCAGTCATTGTGTTGCGTTGATTGACTGAAGGGATCTATCATACCCTTGCTCTTGATGAGATCTCCCATGGTCTTCAGGGCCGCAATGGCGGGAGGATGACGGCTCAACTTGTCAAAGGTCTCACGGACATGGGGATCATTCATCATGGATTGCAACTGATCCATCCTGGGGGGCTGATCTGCAGACGCGAAGCGACGGGGTGTCACGTGAATATGACGCGTCGTGACACGCATCATCGGTCGGGCAATGAGTCTTCGAAGAGCAAACATGATGGGCGAAGTTGTTGATGTTGATGACAGTCGAGTAAAGGTGAGAGTGAGGGTTGAAATTTACTGTTGTTGAGATGACATCAGCCAATGAACAGCGGGGTTGAGCAAGCCTTATCTTATCTATCCTATCTTATCGTCTTACCCCATGCCACTGTGCAGCAACAGCGCAAAGGTTAAGATATAAATTGGACAACATTTACAAAAGACTAATATCTACTAGCAGGATTACTAAAGTTCATTCTTGTAGCCTTGAAGAGCCAACAACCATTGTTTCCACCATCAGTGGTCACCTTGTACGCCGTTGCAAGCCCTGGGTGTCAAATCATCGACTCCATCATCTTCCAGACTTCGGGCGAGTAGTTTCCACTAATCCAGTAATCACCATTGGGATTTTTGAAAATGACGGACATATTTCTCGCGAGCACGTTATTGGGGCTGGCGGCCAGATTATGACAGTATACGGGATGACCTGGCTCCGAAATACGTTCGGTAACCGAAGTCCTTTGACTGTTTGAAGAAGTGCTAACAACTGCCGGCTCAAAGTTAATGACTTTAAAGAAATTAGATTTGGCCCCATTTGTGAAATGTATAATAAACGACTTGGCGTCTCCAAACATCGGCGGTACCCCAGAGAGTTCGAGTGACTCCCGGGTAAGGCGAGCCTGAGCATGGATTGAGTCTTCAGTTGTTTGTTCCTGGACACTATTTCGAAGTGCTAACGCGATAGTCCCAAGGGTATTATCATCGCGGTTATGTATCGTCTCGGCTGGGATGATTGTCCAATACGGAAAGACGGCGTTTTGGACGTATGCGCCTCCATCAGCTCTGACAGGAAAAAGCGATGGCGCTCGTTGTCGGAGATCATATGCGTTCCCAATAGTCAAAGGTCGACTCGAGCCTCGGGGAAAACGAGCTGAAGCTACCACTATGGATAGCCACGCGACTATGGCATCGCCTTCGCTGATGAATGAAGGCTCAGTCTTGTCGATAGAACTCAAAGCCCGGCTGCGTAGTTGTTCAACATTCTTTCGTGGCAAAAACAGCGTTTTACTCTCAACTGTACGCCACCACAGCAAGTCGAAAAGATAGTAAATCACAAACAAGTATAGTCGCCAACCCGTAACCTGTTGGCTTTCGAGGGCGTGCGGCTTGGCAAAAGCAGGGTCGCATCCTGCATTAGCCATGGGGTCTTCTCCTGCAGATAGCATCGGCGGAATCTCTGACTCGCGCCCAGCAAGTGCAAGGCTACACGCAACTCCTAGATCGCGAAGGCTCATTGCATCTACGGCGATGTGAGGCCAGCAAAGCGAAACCAAAGTTGCATCAGTGAAAGAGACAACATGCAGGGTCAATTGCGGGTGGTCGGATTTAATGTAGTCATTTAGGCATAGTGGAGTACCAGGAGGAACGCCCAGTTTCGTAAACTCGGATCGTATTTCATGGATAAAGGGGTCGTCGGAAGTTGGCTGGGGCAATTTGGATGCCAGGGGATGTTCATCGATGCTGACTTCAAATGTGTCATGATGAAAACCTAGGGCAGGTCGCTCTGAAGTAAAAGGCTCGGGAACATGGATCTCCAATTTCCCCTTTTTCTGTTCATTGTGAATGAGCATTAGAGCAATAGAGGCTTATGGGTTCTGACATTCATGCGAATTCGCCCTCCCAATTTTCTCCATCCTGGTCGATCGAGGACACGAGAGAGGGCGTCTCGCAGCATATCTGCATCAAGAACATCGTCGAACCTGAGGGTCCAGCACTGTACATGATTCCGCAAGAGGGGCGTGTCATCGAAATAATAGACTGGAAATACAGTATCAGTCGGGTTCGTGGGATAATTTGGCGGCTGTCGTATCTGCCCTAGAATCACCCGTCGAATGGCTTGCAGTGCCATATTTGGGTATTCACAAGAAATGGCACTGGTTAACCGTCTAATTAGCGGGTGTTGGTATGTACACCTAGCTTTGCACTTGGTCGTGAACACTGAATGTTTTAGGATGCCAAAATGAGGGGATTGTCGTGATATCTTATTGCACGAAGCTAGTGAGGCTCACGTCAGCGGGGCTAATATATGGAAACCTCCTTACGGAGTACTACTAGTGATTCCACTAAGAACCGGACGCCACAGCTTACACTCCCTTCTTCCAATAGTTGATTCTTCGTTCAAAGCTGTCACCTTCGGCTCTACATAATCAAGAGACTCACTACCGACAGAAGTAAAAAGTACCCCAGAAGTCTCAAAGTTAAAACCAATTACAAATAGTTCCTTATCATGTTCAGACAATAGGCACAATAAAACCTTGTTACGACTCTGCTAACAGAAGGAGAATCTTTCATTTCAGCTGCGAGAACATGGTCAAAGTTATAACGAACCAATGTTCGACTATATGGTCCCCATTGTATGCCTGATTAGTTCTTTGTTACAATTGCACACCGATTGTTCTTTATACATAGTCTCTTTGTCACCTATATGTACTGTGCATGAACATGTCAAATCGAACCAAATTCTTCTTATGAACATGTATTACAGAGCTAAGTTACAAACCATCGAAAGTCGAAGGATATCGTGAACAGAACCATCGTTCTACAAATTATCAATCAGTCTCTATTTATAAAAAGTGCGCCATATCTCCCCTGACATTCCAAAACCCAACTCAACACTCAACACTGACTTCTTCTACTAGCAATCTTATCAACAACACTCACAATTTTAGGGATACTTCTGGTTCTCATTCAAAACTTCATCATGGAATACGCCACCGCAGATCTTGACTTCGACCACTCCCTTGTTGCTCGAGCATTCTCCACACTCGGAGAGAGAAATGGAGTAGTGGCACCTGAGGAACGACTGCTTATCAGCGGGGCTGTCGATGCCATCATTTCCCATTTTCCCACCAGTCCTGGTTTGACTTACTACGAATTTGAAGTCTTGGTAGGACATGCTGCTCTGTTGAATCCGACGGACCAGCTTCCATTTCTCGATGGCGTGGCTGAAGCTTTGAAAGCCTGGTCCCCTATGCGCCCGTCCATAAGCTATGATGAAAAGTTTCTGGAATTCGTTGAGGGGATACATCGCGAATTGGCAAACTCTCAGGAAATCGATTTAGGTGAGTATACGAACACACAACCTTTCGATGGAAACTTCATGCAACAGACCGACAACCAGGGCCTGAACCCATTTAACGGCATGTTGGAATCTCCGAGTGGAGGATACGTTCAACCCATGAACGTCCCGGCTTATTCCAACCCGTTGCCATTGGTGGGCGCTGAACCTCCCGTCCTGCCTCAGCCTGCTGCACCCTATCCAGGCCTTTCTGGATCTTGGGTTGTCAACACGTCAGAAACTCACACGCAGCTCCTCCAGCCGGGGGGCTCTAGCAGCGTCAGTTTCAGCCACCAAACCAACATGCGATGGGACAGCTATTAGACAAACGATAAAGTAACATTGCAGAAACTGGTCAACAATTCATGAGCTAGGATGAAATGGTAAGTCATTGATTGGTAAGAGACACAACAACAGAAACCAATGGGGAACATGGTTGGTACAGGAGTTTGGTTGGGCGCTTTCTCTATCTTTTGATGGACATGTGATAGTAGAGTTAGAGCCGAGTTAAATTGAATTGGTGTTTGCCTCTGCTACTTCTGTTTAATGTGAAACTAACGCCAGCGGGATCTCATACTGGCTTTGCCGATTGCTCAGGACTGGCCCTAGATGCTCCCATAAATTGATCATGTGGCGATAATCGGAAAAAATAGTAGGATAAGAAACTCCTGTAATTCTCAAACACGAAGACCTGTTTGAGTCTCAAAGTTTGGCTAATGTTGGTTCATGGTTGATGATAGGTAAGAAAACCCAGGGAATATCTTATTCTCTGTTGATGTCTTGTGTCGCTCTATCAATAGCCGCAAACGGCTGAAGCCAAGAGCACCCTTACTAACACCGTTCTGAGTAGATCTGTAATTGGCTAGAGGCCAAATTATTAGTAAACTCAATCTGGATACATTCCTAGGCCCGCGTCTTACTTGGGTACGCGAAGACGCAAACAGACGAAAAGAAACAATGTCGCGGGTACTAACATCTTGGCAAGCGAACCATGAAACCGTTTTTCTCACTACTAGATAAACAGACATCATCTCGTGGATTGCACGAGGCTATAATAAGTATCCATTTGACCAATATTTGCCACGCTGGATATGCCACATCTCCCCATCATCGCTTGCTCACCATATCAGGTGTTCTGGCTTTTATTCACCCGATAAACTCCGATTCCACGTTACTATGAAGCTAATCTTCGCTTTTATCGTTACCTCACTGACAGGCTCAGCCTTTTCACGTGTATATGAGCGCGACGAATGTGCAACTGCCTGTACAGATGCCTACAACTCATGCCGAAATGAGCCAAATGGTAGCCAAGCTCTATGCGCGGAGAAGTATGAAATCTGCCTCGGCTTTAATCCATTCTTGGGATCAAACGCAATCACGGCACCGACAGCGTGTTCCACCGGCGCAACGGGCACTTTAAACACAGATGAAACTGCTGTATCCAATACACTCTCGACTGCATCGAGCTCTTCACCCGCCACCGATGACGAGCAGCCCATTTCTACTGACGCTGAGACTGCTGATGGAGTGGACACGACGACACCTGGAGCTAGTACAGACACCAGTATACCTGAGACATATGATTGCGTTACCTCGTGCAACGACAACTATGACGACTGTCGCAGAGCACCCAATGCCAATATGGCTAGCTGTGCTTCTCAGTATGCGGAATGTCTCGGCTACAACCCCTTCACCGGCACGTTTGTAACACCAACTGCTTGCTCCGTCGTGTCGACTTCTAGCACGGCTCAAGCGACCCCGACAATCTCAAGTTCGCAATCACCCATGGCTTCAGAAACTGAAGCTACTGAGCCAGAGACGACACTTGGACAAGAGAGCAGCTTGGAGAAACAGCCCATCGCCACCTGTGGCACGGATATGTGCATGGATGTTACCATGACTGTTGATCAAGCTCCACCCATGACGACCGAGACACCAGTTACTGTTGATGCTGCTGGAAATTTCAGACCCTTGATAGGTCTTGCCGCGTTGGGGATTGCTATTGCGTTGTAGGACCTGGTCGTTGAAAGCGAAGTTCTGGCGCTCTTGGGATGGTTCGGCTTATTGAGGTTGATTACTACCGAATAACATGTACTGTTTCCCATAGACAACAATCCATCCAATGAATTTGAGCATGGAATCCAATCTCTTGTCAGGGGTTGGCCATCACATGCTGTGTCACTAAACTCCTTGAAGACCCCTGCTTTCAGTCCCTCCCGGTTAGCGAGTCCAAAAGTCATTATTCAGCATGTTTAGGTCAGCAGCGGAGGACTAACCATATGAAGCAGTCATCTGGCCGATCGAATCCGCACTCTGATCAATAAGCTCTCCTTCCCATCCGCAAACCACCAACAACAACGAGCGGCAGAGAAACTCACATTTACTTGATGACGAAAAAATGATGAGCCGATCCGCAATGACTCAATGCGAAGTTAAGGCGTGCAAAGCATGTCAATCGTCCAAGAGAAAATGTACCAAGCAGCAACCAAAATGTCGGCGTTGTGAGCTGCGAGGCTTGGATTGTATTTACGAACCTTTATCTCGGGCCTTTCTCTATAAAGCTACAGAATTGTTGCCTCCCACTCATTCTGAAACACAATCCTTGCTGGTTTCCCAAGATGAAGGCTCGTTTGAGTTAGTTGACATACAGGCGAACAATCATCAAGACGATCAAAACGCTCAAGCCGCTGTGTCCTTAGAAGATCTAAAATCAGCCTGGTTTCTTGAAAAGGATTCCTGGAAGACAGTCCCCCTTCAAGGCTCCAATCGGGCCCACCTCACTACTGATATGATTCGAGGCCTCCTATATCAAACAAGGGACTGGTTAGGTGATTGGATAAGAGCTGGAAGCAACCTCTTCATCCACCCCGAGCTCTACAAGTATACTCTTCCAGAGCCCATTACTAATGCCTTCACCACAATGTCTGCATATCTGTCAAGAACACCGGAGACCAGTGATATGGTTCTTCGGATCACAGAGCAGCAAGCCGATAGGCTATTGGTCTCTAGGGGCGGTACAGAGTGCTCTGGAAGCATTCTGGACAGCCTCAGCCGTGTTCACGCGCTTCTGGCGTACTGCATAATCCGCCTTCTGGATGGTGATTTACGCCAGCGTCACAAAGCCGAGCAGCATCTTCCAACTCTCCTGGAGTGGACCAGGGAAATGGTCACGCGAGCTTCTGAGGCAACGGCGAGCGGTGAAATTATTCTGGAAAACCATCTTACTAACCGAAATCCCCAGTATTTCACGTTGCCACTGCTTTTATGCCAATTCTCCCCTGAACAGCTTCTCTGGCATGCGTGGATACTGTCAGAGTCTATCCGGAGGACGTGGTGTGTGTCAATGGGCCTCCAGTCAGGGTATGAGCTGCTGACAACTGAAACCGGACCTTGTTATGGGACTTTGCCTATCACGACGCGAAGGGGTCTATGGGAAGCAGAAACAGCCTTTTCATGGACAAAGATGTGCGCAGAGAGCAACGTTGGATTTATGTGTAGGAATGATCATGGAAGAATCATGGCCGAGATGAGTCCTGGTGATATTGACCAGTTTGCATTATGCATGATGAACCTGGATGTTGGGCCGGACAGGATGTCAAGATGGCGGGAATGTGAACAAGGTGGCTGGGGCCAGCATTGATAGACTTTAGGAAGAATTGGGTGCAATTAGTCAAGAGAAGGTTGACAGGCATGGAAGATTCAACAGTCAAACATCAGAAGTCGGTCCGCAGTGAGATGCGGAATGCTTTGTTATCGCGCTCCGCACCCGCAACCTTCCACTGGATTATTAAGTGAACCTCCACCATGGAGTCGCATAGAACAAGGTACTTAACGCCCCCGAAATCACCAAATGATCAGACTCGTCACCAAAGCTCCTTTGACTTCAACCATCATCACTGCATATTCTCATCCCTAAACATCTTTACTATTGACCATGGCCAGACAGTGGATTCTCAACGACCAGCAAGGATTTGAAACATCTCTCAAGTACGAAGAGAATGTTCCTATCCCACCCAAAGAAGCGCTGGGTCCAGACGAGGTTCTTGTCAAGTTACATGCGGCTAGCCTCAACAATCGAGACCTCGTTATTGCTGCATCAAGTGTATGTCTCTCAAGCCCAATGGTGTTAACACAAACTGATTCACTTTAGCAAATTGGCTCCATTACCCCACCTATGGTCCCCCTGTGTGACGGGGCTGGCTCAGTTGAGGCCGTTGGTTCATCTGTGAAAACCTTCAGTCCTGGTGATCGGGTCATTACCTTTGCTGCACCGGATGTTGTGAAGGAGAGGGGAGGCGACGCAGATGTCAACATGTCCGATGTCCCGGCCATGCTGGGTCTGGGTACACATGGAACACTTCGAACTCATGGTGTATTCTCAGAGACCGCTCTTGTTCACGCCCCGAAATCTCTCAACTGGCTTGAAGCTGCTACACTCCCCGTTACTTGGCTTACAGCGTGGAGCGCTATCTCGGAATTGAGCAGAGACCAGATTGGGCCGCATACCTGGATACTAGCGCAAGGAAGTGGAGGTGTGAGTGTAGCAATGGTCCAACTCGCCTCGTCTCTCGGCCTGACAGTCGTCGCGACCACCTCGACTAAGAAGAAAGGGGAGAGGCTCAAAGCGCTTGGTGCAAGCCATGTTGTCAACTATCGTGAGAATCCCACCGGCTGGGGCAAGGAGGCACGAGAATTGACACCCAAAGGGGCGGGGTTTGACATGATCGTTGATATTGGTGGCAACACGACTCTCGGGCAGTCTCTTGAAGCTGTGCGCCCCTATGGTTCTATCCAGGTTGTTGGCGCTGTTGCCCAGGAAACTGAGGTGGTGCCCATGATGGGAGCTTTCATGTCCACATGCACTATTCGCGGGTTCCTCATCGACAGTCAGAATCGACTCAAGGAGCTTGTGCGATACATTGACGAGAAGAAGCTTAAGCCTGTGTTTGATGACACGGTCTTTGAGTTGGCTGATGCTAAGGACGCTTACAGGAAGTTGAAAGAGCAGAAGCACTTCGCCAAGGTTGTCATTCGCATCGATCATGATGAGATCTGATGCTGTCGACAGCTTCAGAATCCACCACGATGTCTCGGGCTAGAGTTATTGGCAGTATACTTGAAGGACTTTTGGAATTAAAATTGAATAAATATCTAGAAGCTTTCTATTGTCATGGAACTATTAAATATTAGGTTCATGCATGTAAACCGGCTTTAGACTTTGCACAACCCATTCAAGTGAGGTCAACGAACTCGCCTATAATAGAGGCCTCAGTGAACATCCTGTAAGAACACGAACTGAATGTTTTTATGCGGCACTATTAGAGCAGACGCCTGTAGGGTTGCCAGCCCGTCGAGACGCTAATCCTGGAAGCGTTGGGTTCCGCGTCCTTGACCTTTGAGATCAATCTCGTCAAGGAACATTGACGACAAAAGTCCCAGGCCACCCAAGGCTGCCATGGTGTAGAAAATGGTACGAAAGCAGGTCAGGTATACGCCCAAAACCTCATGGAGGGTTTGCTGCGGAATATCTAGAGATCCGAGTTCTTTGATGAAAGCGACAGCATTTGAGGCGTCCTCCAGAGGTGCCAATGGCCCAGTTAGATTTATCGAGCTCGAGGACATGGCCTTTGAGAATACAGTGTTGAAGATGGCGGAAGCGATAGTCAACCCGATCAGACCTCCAAACATACGGATGGTGAAGAATTGTCCAATTGCGACGCTGGTATCATCCACGTTCTTGACGCTGGCTTGCATAGGCAGAAGGTTGAGTCGAAGCAGAGCAACACCAACTCCCCAAACAACCGGAAGCCCAAAAAGGATCGACTGAGGTGAGTCAAGGTTGAAGAGGGCCATGACACCGGTGCCAACAGCTAATAATACCCATGACAACCGCAGCAGCCACGTATAGCCTCCGAATATAGGTACCACCATCATAGAGATCACTGCAATAAACACGCTGACAATAGAAGTAGGCAACAGGAAGATGGCCGACTTGATGGGTGTTTCCAGGTATACTGCTTGGTAGATCAAAGGCAGGTATTGCAGCAACGAAACAAGGACGGCACCATGAATAAACCCTCCTGACAATGTCATGTTGGCGGTTTTGGAGTGGAAGAGACGGTGAGGCATAATAGGTACTGCGGGTCTCGCCTCGTAAAAGACGAAAGCGACGAGGATCAACACTCCCAAAAGCATTGGAAGCAAGGTCTGCCACGAGGCCCAGGGAAACAAAGAGCCAGCCCAACTGAGTGGAAGGACGAATATCGTGATGCCCGACACAACGAGACCCATGCCAATCCAGTCAAGTCGCTCAATATTGCTGGCAAGCGAGGCATCCAGTGTGACTGGGCGTAGTTTGAGGAAGAAGAACAGCAATGGTGTTCCGAATCCAAGAATCGGCAAGTTAACCCATCCAATCCACCGCCAGCTGGCGAAGGAAGAAAAGAGAGCGCCGACAATGGGTCCAAGAATATTGCCAACAGCGTTCGGAACACCCATCAAACCAAGATACGTGGCTCGTTCCTCCAGAGTTGTCATGTCAGCGAGAACCACCTCGACAAGTACATCAATTCCTCCGCCACCAAAGCCCTGGAGGACACGACCAACTATGATAGTTTTCATGTTTTGTGCGACGGCAAAAACGATTGAACCAAGAAAGAATAGCCCAACGCAGACGTAGAGTGGTGGTTTACGCCCAAATGCGTCTGATATGCTCGCCCAGACAGGCTGCATCACCAGGCCACAGAGCGTGTAGGACAAGTTAGCCCAGAAAGATTCGAGACTCGTCCCCTTGAGGTCATTGGCTATTGACTAGTTTCCGTGTTAGTATTGAGGCTACTGGGAAATGAAATTAGGAAGTCTGGGCTTTTCTTACTGGAAGGGCAATGCCAAGTGCTGTCGCATCTACTTGGAATACGAAGAGTGTTGCAGCCAGTCCTATGAAGGAGAGCTTGAACGCCAGAGACTTTTTCGGTTTGGGTTGACTTTCTTCGCTGTCTGGTGATACTTCAATATCTTCTGGCAGTGATTTTTTTTCACCATCCTTTTCTGTTTCGCTTTTTCCGCCAGACTTTTGTTGCACCGCAGATGTAGAGATTTCAACGTCATTGCGTTGAGGGCTTGGCTGTTCCATCTTTAATACTACGACTCAGGACTTTGACAATAGTGAATCAAGCTTGGCAGCTAGGTTCTCATGGCGAATTGTGTAAATTTGTCCATAATATCACGTGCGGCGGCGGTGGTGGTTTGGTTTCTGAGGCCTCCTTACATTGTGCCTGCATTGGGTTTAGCTGAGGATTCGAAGGATGAATTATTGACATTTATCCAATCAGTGTTGGGGACTCTGGTACAACAACTCGACAGACTTATGCAGATGCACATAAGTCAGTTTTATCCAGTATAAAAAGGGTCGCTTCTTTTAGTGCTTACTCGTCGATTGTCCCGAACATGAATGATACAAGACGAGATAAACAACACAAAAGATGACCTCTGATCTCTCCTTTGATGCTAGCAAAAGCAGATCAAGTGTTCCCCGAAGGCGCAGTGGCTGTCAAACATGCCGGTGAGTGTTTAGTTCCCGGAGTTGTTAGGCGAATACGCGACTGACAGAGCAATAGCAAAAGAAGGATCAGATGCGATGAAGGTCGCCCCGCCTGCATGAAATGTATCCGATCGGGATGGAAATGCGATGGTTATGATACAGGTCCAATCTCTATAACTCTTACGCAGAGTAAAAACAGTTCAAATACATTGGCCACGACGCCTCTATTACCCATAACACGCTACTCCATCCCGTTCAAGGTCCCTGGATGCCAGAAGGACCGGCGACTACTACACTACTTCTATGTGCAAGGATCGGACGACATATCGGGGTTTCTATCTTCAGACTTCTGGTCACAAACCGTTCTGCAGGTAGGACATCAAGATATAGCAGTGCGGCATGCTCTTGTCGCCATGAGTTCACTTCACCTGGACTATACCATGTCAAATTCCGAGGGGGCTTTAGTAGCAAGCACGGAGACCTTGAACTTGTACGGAAAGGCTCTGCGGTCACTGAGGAGGCGACTAACGCAGCCATCTAGTGCCGACACGAAAATTGCACTCGTTTGTTGTATCCTGTTCTATTGCTGCGAAAGTACCCTGGGTGACCGCAATGCGGCAATGCAACATCTCAGCAACGGTCTGAAACTACTCATATCTACTCAACACGCTGGAGACGAATCTGGGGAGATAAAGGGGCTCACAACTATCTTTGAACGACTTGACATGCAAGCCAGCTTTTTTCAAGATGACCGCATACCAATTCTCGTTCTACCGGAGTGGAAACTTGATAGGCCAAAGACTAGCTCCTCGCATTCGGAGCAAAGCTTTCATGGACTTCAAGATGCACAGCGGAGGCTTGTTCAACTCCAAGCTTGTCTGTATCATTTCGTTAATATGAATGCACATCTTCACAACGAGCCAAAAGAGTCGCTTGACTCCAATGTTCTGCAGGAGAAAGATGTCCTGATACAAGGCTACACTTCCTGGATTGCGGCCTTCCATTCCTTTGAACACAGTAAACGACACGATAATCACACTTTACACGGGCTCCGGACACTTCTCATTCAGTTTCATATTTGCCGAATGCTCCTCGAGTCCAAGTTCCCTCCAAATAGCCAAATATTTGGAGCTTCTCCGAACCCGTCCGCGCATCAAATCCTCGACTTGGCCGAAATGTTGCTGCAGCATACGGCGCAACTAAACGCGTCATGCAGCGCTACCAGAACCCCACGGCGCAATTTCTCCCTAGAGACTGGAATTGTAGCTCCGATATTCGCATTGGCTCTCAAGTGTTCAGACAATTCGGTGGCTACAAGAGCCGCCCAGATGCTTGCCTCATCACAAAGAAGGGAAGGTCTGTATGATGCGGCGACCGTGGCAAATATCATCAGTGAGCTCAGGAAAAGAAGAGATGGTATATTGGACATCAGGGAAGGGTCTGGCAGTGAACTCACAGACATGCAGGCACTGGAGCATCATGTGCCTGACAACTACGTCGGTGGCGGTATAGATAAACTGCTATGGTCAATGAGCCTATAAGAATTTATCCAAGATATTTACTTAGCTTTGCAAGGAGGCCATCAAGTACCATGGTCTTGGAGCATCTTTAATTGCAGAACAGATCGTTCCTCCTGGGATGAACAGAATAACTGTAACCAATGAGATCCTATGCGACTACACAGCTGAAGAATCATAAGCCTTACACCAAAATGAGCTTGTCCTGTCAGCTGATGAGTGGTACAACATCTTCCCCGCCTCTCCTCAACTCATGGTTGTAATTTCAACCCAATAATAGAGGCTGCTGACATAATTGGTACCCTGCTTAAGTCAGTGTTGGCGCCTAAATCTGTCCACGGCTACACATCAAGTTCCAACTTTTCATCTTCTCAACCAACAGCAAGCAACTCCACAATGGCAGTCAACCCAGAGTTTGAGGGAGATGCAGACGCGATCATCAAGGCTTGTACCTATCACAGGCATGACTGGGACAATGTCCTGATCCGAACGCCGAAACAAAAGCTGGATGCACCATTCCTACAGACAACACTTGAAACCGCAGCGTTGTTAGGGCTTGGAGCCTTGGACCGCCTGCCTCAAGAATTAATCCTGATGATACTTGGCGAACTCGATATCCTCTCGTATCTTCGATTTCGGCGCGTCAATCGCCGTGCACGAAGCACAGCAACCGCCTCACGTGAATACAAGGTAGTCATCAAGCACGGGCTCGAAGGCCTAAAGCCACTTCTCAAGGCCCAGTTAGGACACCTCTTCACAGTTTCCCATTTTTACGAAGCCCTTGTCAGTAAGGAATGCAAGTACTGCGGAAAATTCGCCCCATTCCTCTTTCTCATCACCTGCGAACGATGCTGCTTTACATGCGTGCAAATCTCAACTGAACTGCGTGTTCTGACAATACCGGTACCCAAGGCATTCTCCAAAGCAGTGAATCGCTCAAATGAGGAGATTGAGCGGATCTGTGAGCCCAAGCTGCTGGTTGTATACGGCAAATACTCCGTGCAGCCATGGCGAAGACCGAAGCGGCCTAAATACTTGGTGCAGGCGAAACGCGCTATTGAGAAGCTCCAGCATCTTGGTATTGATCGACTCATCGCAAACAGGGCATTTGAACATCAACCGGACCATCAGTTTCACCATAATACAGAGCATCCTTACTGTTATCGATATATGGCTACTACCGTATTTCCCTGGTATGATTTGGATCACGACAAGGCTGAACGTGGGATAAACTGCAAAGGGTGTCAGTTTCGCATTGAGGAATTTATTCATGCAAATCGAATTTCCTTGCCTCCATGGGGCTACAACGATCGGGATAGGGTGTATACGTCAGAGGAGTTCATGTGTCACTTCAGATCTTGCAGACATGCCAAGGAGGTATGGGTCAAAACTCAAGAGAACCATGTAGCCCCGGAATCGGATTTCACCATTCGCGGCGGTGATTTTATCCCCCATGCGAGGCGTGTGCTCCATTGATCCGACTATGGAGACACAAGTCTCGGAGCATTGATAGAGTATTTATGTGGCATCATTTTCTTCTGATTGAGCATCTGACCCATCGATTGAGATTTCATTCACAAACATCTGCCAGATCATGAGAGAATTCCTAGTCTCTATTTACTAGCTACAATAATATACGAAGTCAGTAGCTAAAACAATCATGTTTAATACAGAGCATCAGTGACTCCAGTCAAACTGAAATTTGATGGCTGCTCCCCAGAGACCAATATTAATTCATGCTACCCATTCTTCTTACAAGGTTTCTTACAAGTATATATGTCATAACCCTAATCGTCCAGATATAGCAACACTCGAAGCCATGAACTCCTGCGAGATTCTGCTAATCAAAACTCCGTTGTGCATAACAGAGTCGCTTACGCGTTCTTGAGAGCCTCTTGGATCTCTTTCTTGTATCTGGTGTTAATAGCACGACGATTGAGCTTCTGTGTAGCTGTCACAAGGCCCTGTGCAATTTCATATCAGTAACAACTCTCAAAGTCCAAGGGAATGGACAAACTTACACTGGCAGGAGTCCATTCTTCCGCAGTTATAACCACTCCAGCTATAATCTCCATACTCGACAGATCACCTCGCTTTCCAGCGGCTTGCATTTCTTTCAGCACAGCTTGACGAACTTTAGGATCAGTGTGCATGCTATGCTCATCGACCCCTAATTCTTGAGCAAGAGCAGCCAGGGACTTTTCATTGGGCATGACAACAGCGACAGGTCGAGAATGATCAGAGTCGGCATACACCATGACGTTCAAGATACCCTGCACTCCGCGATAGATTGACTCAAGCTTTTCGAGAGCAACGTACTCGCCACTGAGTAGCTTCACAAGGTTCTTGATGCGATCAATAACCCGAACATGACCATCCGCATCAATTTCACCAACATCCCCGGTTTTGAACCAGCCATCTTCGGTGAAGCTTCTCTTGGTCTCTGCTTCATTCTCGTAGTATCCCAGCATGACGGCTGGACCCTTGACCAGTATCTCGCCTTGCGGAATCTTGGAATCGGCGGAGTAGTCGAATTCTGGAACTGATACCAGCTTTAGTTCAATACCCGCTGGAACTGTGCCTATAGAATCCAGAGTGAATTCGAGGGGAGATCCCAGGGCACCGTTTGCGCAGGTTTCCGTGAGGCCATAGCCTGTGATCATCGGGGCGACAACTAGGGACAGAAAATGCTTTGTCGACATCGCTATAGCACTTCCACCGTTGAAAATGAACCGTAGTCTCCCACCAGTCATCTCGCGAATTTTGCCAAAGACGATGTTATCGAGGGCCAGTGCACCAGGCAGTTTATGCTTGACCATGAAGCTTTTGTAGGTAAAGGCACTCCAGAACAGTGTCCGTAGGATAATGCTAGCGTTGAGTTTGGCCATGACGCCTTTTCTGACAGTCTCAAAGACTTGTGGTACTCCGGGCAATATGGTAGGCCTCAGCTCGCGCATATCTCCTGCACAATTTCTCATCGACATGTCTGAGAGGGTTCTCGGATTACCATATCCTAGGGCTCCGCCAAAGTAATATCCCAGGTTTTCAAGAGCCATCGACAAGACGTGGGCAAGTGGAAGATAGGCGAGCAAGACATCTTTTTCAGTTACGACTTCCGAGACGCAGGTATATAGACCAGCAACTATTATCATCAAATCAGTTTCGCTCATTACGGGGACGAGCTTGTACCAACTTACCACCTGCAACGAGGTTTCGGTGCGCAATCCTCACGCCCTTGGGGACACCTCCGGATCCTGAAGTGTACATGATACAGTATAAATCGTCGGGTTCTGGATAAACTGGATCGACCATTGCATTCCGGCCAGCATCGACGACTTCATCAAAGCTTATGATCTTGATGTTTGGATTCGCGGCCTTGAAGGTTTCCAAATACTCAGATGCGCCGAAAATAGATGCTTCGTTCATGATGAGGGTATGAACCTTTGACTTCTTTAGAGGCTCTGCAGCAGTCTTTAGCAAGTAGGGGTCGATGTACATGACCTCGGCTGAGGACTGGAGGAGACTGTGTTCCAGGCCACTTTTTCCCAGAGAATCATAAGCCGTGACCAGGGAGATGGACTGGGTAGCGCAGGCATGCGATGTGGCGATCCATTGTGCGCTGAAGGAACAGGTTAGAGGGTCACCTTGGTTCACGCTATCGGATGACATACCTTGAAGAAGCAAACAAGAAGAGTTTGTCGCCTCGTCCTAATCCTAGCTTGCGAAATCCTGAGCCAAGTTCGAGGCAATGCTTCTCGTATTCCTTGTAGGTCATGAAGGAGTAGCCGGTCAGCTCGAAATAAGTCCATTCTTTATCCACCATCTGCACCTTGCCATCGATCTTCTTCTCGACCTGAGTCGTCTCCTTGTGGAGCTTTATGAGCTTTCGAGAGCCGACAGCATTGCAATCGGGAAATAGCCGTGCGCTACGACGGATAATGTCGAAAATTGTGTGTACATCGTCAGAAGGGCGCTCAATAAGGCCATCTCGAGCTTTTGGGTGACGGCGCGGGATGGTTTCATCTGGCTTTTTCTCGTAACCTGGTGATTCGATGGTGAAGGGTGGTTTGAGCACCTGGTACAATGGTGCTATTCCTTCTGAGTGCGCCATATTGATTGGCCGGACTCGCCGCGGAAAGGTTGCGAACTTTTTAAGTGAGTTTTGATCTGGATGGGTCAGAAAAAGGAAGCTCGAGATCTCGAGTGAATGAGTGGTCGAGAAGTGGGAGGCTCTGAAATTATAACAACGTCCAACTTCTCCATAATGTCACCCAAGCGAGGGTGCACGTACACATTCAACAAACAAATATGGGGTACATTTTGTTGACAATCCATGCAATAACCCGGCTCATCCTATTTGACCGACTCCGTCTCACTCTCCACTCTTACGTTAGATCTCATACAACCTTCACAACGCGCCCTTCACGCCTATGAAGGCCCAACATGTAATCGTCGGCTATTGCTGTCACACCTATCTAGTCCTACTTGGGACATTTCCTACGCTGTTGTCTTACATCTTGACGCATACCAAGCATCTGACAACCAATAATCTCGTTAATGGTGTCGAGAGCCTGGGCAGGAAATGCAAGAGTAAGCTGACCGGTCGTCATGTCGAGTATTTGGCCTCCTTCAGAACGGTAATGGCTACTCATTGCATCTACTTACCCAATGGCTGGCAAGCATGAAATTCGGATTACAAAACAAGAAATCCCCCGAGGTTGCGACCCCTGATTAAAGTATCTGGGGTTGACTTGAAATATAAAGGTGCCTCGTATCAAACAGTTACAGCTTTTGACTTTTACCTCGAAATCCTCATTTTTCTTACCTTCCACATGGACAACATTCCACATTCATTAAATATAATATTGCCTTAAAAGCAAAGTAAGGTTATTATAGTAAGAATAATATAATAGTAAAAAATATAATAATAAGTGTAATATACTATACTAAAAAAAATATAATAACCTTTATATTAAAGTATTAATAATATAGCTACTACCTTAACCTTATAACTAAACTTATTATTAAATAAATTACCTTAAATATAAAAGAGATATTTCCCCTAAGGCTTAA
>JABFFJ010000490.1:0-17929 GCA_013623715.1 Fusarium verrucosum | reverse complement strand
AGCTCGGGCACGGGAGGCATGGGAGGAGGGTATTCACCACCAGGCTTGCCGGGCTTGGTAGGAAGCTCGGGCACGGGAGGCATGGGAGGAGGGTATTCACCACCAGCGGGAGGAGGAGGAGGGTAGACACCGTTTCCGGGAACGGGAGGATAACCACCCTCCTGGCCGCCAATGGGGAAATGCCTCTTGGGCATGTCGACGACGGCAGCATTAGCCAGGCCAACGGCCGCACTGAAGATGACGATACCTCGCATGTTGATGGATTTGTTTAACGAATGCTATAAACGAGTGAAGACTTGTTAAACGAGTGAGTGGTGATGGTGGAGGAAGAACCAGAAGGGAAACGGTTTTCTGGGGAGGAATGGACCAAGACTCTTATACCCCAGATCTCATCCTTTTCTGTTTGTTATTGTCCCTCGCCTCGTGTCGTGTCCGCCAGCCCCTGTGTAGAGTGCATGCTACGTAGTAGAATACGGGCTCCTCCATGACTAGGTAGGTACTGTAGTGATCCTGGTAATGAGCACAAGGTTGGGTAGCGTGCCAGGCCAAGACCGACCGACCGACTGATTGACCAACAGGGTCCATAAAACCAAACATGTACGGATAATACAGTATGTATGTACATATATACATGTCCAGACCACGATGTTGTAGCTGTACTGCATGTACCCTTCGGATAAGGCGGAATCCGGAGTTACTAATAAGAGTGCAATTTCTTTTCCTGTATCGTGTTAGTCTACCACAGTTAAGCACGGTCGAAAAGGTTGAGCTTGTTGTGTGCTGTTCCTCCAATAGGCCTCCACGTAGCCGGGCACTTTTTTTTCTAATTTTTCTTATGATAGGTTACCTGCTGCTGCGACCTTTCAGGCACAGGAACCATTATATCCGCCCGTAATTGTTTGTCACTCACACACTGCAGGCAACATCAACCTGCGGGGTAACATCAACCACACATCAGTTAGCTTGGTTAGCCCATCATGATCTGACGCTCCCTGGAACGGTAATGGAATTATTGTAAGTGATGTGATGGAGGTGCTGTTGGCTCTGAAGCCCCTGTTTGATGTCAGGTTGCCTGGCCAAGTGTCTCGTTGGTGATTGGTCGTGATGAACAGGGTTGGGTCACAGGGCTACTGGAGCTAGCTGCTGGGATAATGCTGGCGAGTAGATGCTCGTATAAATCATGCCCCTTGGCGCGCCTCGCACCTACATACACGAGACAACTCCCTGTAGATCGTTGTTCATCTCCCCACTTTGCGCTGCTCCAGTACAGTACATGTGTCGATGTACTATATATGTATGACAGCCAAACAATCAATCCCTACATACCTATTGTTCAGCAGTGACAAGACTGTTGGTGATGGGTGATTATGGCAGTAGGATTTATTAAACCCCTTGCTCCATGTATATACATCCATGTACATACATGCGTACTTAAAAAGGGATTCCCTGTCCAATTGCTGACAAAATCATGTCCGGCGGAAAAATTACCACCTCACAATCCTTGCTACTCCTTTTTTTCTTTATCCTTATCGTGTATACCGTAAACATATCTACATCCGTGGTTGTATTCGCCGTTTAATGCGGTATTCCGTACTAATACCAACAACAGCTCATTGGATTGTTGGCTCCAGGTTGGCCATCCTTGTTCCTGCATTCATGGATCTCTCTATCACTCGGCCAGCGCCTGCATAAGAAATGAGTTGTTCAATTACACAAGTGACTAATGAACCTCAACCGTCAACGTTTCTTGATGAGCGGATGGATGCAAGCAGAGCGGCAATTGGCACGGAAAAGTTTAGTTTAATGAGGTTGGTAAAATGCAACCACCCAGCAAATTAACAAGATCCTCATACAGCTTGCGGCATAATAACACAACTGGATTTGTGGGCTAAATCACTACATTCAGTACTCTAGGGTAAAGTGTAAACATCGTACCATCCATGGCCAAGACCTTGTCCTGGTCATGGTTCGGCGTTTATTGCCGAGGCCGCTTTTTGACAGTCTTGTCTTGGTTCTAGAATCCTCGCGAGCGGAGACATCGCCAAAGGAACACGGGAATCGATCGGTTACTGTCTACTATCTGTATTCTCCTGTTCATAAATCAGGGATGAAATATGGAACACTCGATCAACCGCGAAACACCTGACTGAACCAGGAGGCATTCATGGCTATCGGCTGATAGGAAGCCTCAAAATCATCATGAAAGTTCAAGGTAACGAATGCTTTTATACTGTCTGTTGACGTCAACGAGCGCAGCTTGGTTTGGCACATGCAACCAATTAATTCACAAGACAAACTCTTATTCCAAGCCTGAATTCGCCGACAACGGAGATGATTTCAATTCATTCAACATTTAACTCGGAGGAAAGAATTGTTAATATATCTAGCTTTCTGCTCTCAGCTGTTGGTAAGGCTGCCAAGTCCAGGTATCCCAGCTAGCAGCTGTCAATGCTGGCTCGTGACCCTTCTTTAATTGTTATGCCTATTTATACATTGCCGAAATTGCAATGCAACAGTGAGATTTGTCCAGAACCGTATAGCATTGAGATCTCGTGAGCGAGAATGTCAATGTCACATTCCCAATTGAGTTGCCAAGTCCATCCACCCCTTTTCTTTAACACCACTACAATCGTATTGCAGAAGTTCCTGCATCTTCAAGAACTGTCTACTTGGCTACGCTACTCACTGACTTTTATCTCTTTAGAAACCATAATCAATTGTCAAGACTTTCCCGACCATTCAGAATCAGCGAGAGCCAAACTACTGTAATATCGCCAGGGGTCGGTGTCAGGTGACGAATCCGTCTCGATTGAATACATACCTACAATCAGTCTAGCGTTCGTATTCTCACTTTCAGAAACGGCTAAATTGACAAAGACAAGCCGAGGCTCAATCCGATAACTCGGCCGAGTTATAAAATCCTCCATTTATAGGGAGTACAACGCCAGTTTCTAGCCTTGGAGATTCTTAATTCTTTAATTATATTCACGTCTATAACGTGAGGAGATACTAGTACTGTTTATAATTGTTTTTAATTAATGATAAGAACTCTTCCCCCCTTTCTCTTTTTAATATTTACATTCTGCTATGACCCTTTTAAACAGACCCGGATATGCGGATATAAGCGTACAATTACATACACGCCGTCACCTGAAGCTTCTCTCGACGCCAGTAATATGGTTTAAAAGATTGCCATGTCAAAAGAAGCCACCCTAGACTCCTGAAATTCAAATTAAATAAATACAAGACCTCTATCCAGTCCATTATTATATATGCAAGAATGGGGAGGCTTATTAATAAAGAATACAGCAATGCTCGAGCCTTGGTTAGGGGCTTAGGTCTCGGGTAACCTCCAGCGACTGAACTCAAACTTTTTACTGGGCAGTAGGATGAGATCAGGCACACTGAGCTTAGACAATGTATCGAATGTTAACGAAAACAGCTCTCAGGACAGCTTATATGCCATGATTATAGCATTTCCTTGGATTGGTCTGGACATCTAAAGTCCCGAGCAAGCCAGCAGACGAGGCCGCTCTGGGGCCGAGATAAACTATTGTTCGGCACGTCAAGTACCCTCGCAACGATAGCGTTAGGACTAAATTCTAACATCTAGGGCACAGGCACAGGCTGTAACGATATGGGGCTCAATTGGATGTCTGGATTCTTGCTCATGACAGGATAAGTTTAGTCTTGGAGGCCAAGAGGATATGTAGCAACTTGGCCGAGGCGATAAATGTGACTAAAATCAAGGCTGACTGGATAAGGAAACAATGTCCGGAATAAGCTTCAACCTAGGAAGATAACTCTAATAAGTTTGAATTTCGCCGTCGTTTCCGAATCTGTTCGGTCGTCCTGTTTTCTAACAGAAATAGCCAATCATACCTGGCACTGGCTGCATGCTAGCCATGGAAATCCCTCTTTGTCTGGTGTTTTAGTTGGGCAAGCAATAAGAGTTACCACATCCAATGTAATAGCATTAAGGATTCGACGATATCTAGTATAAGCTCTAATGCAGGGACTGCCTGCTCCCCGTGAAAGGTAATAACATAACTTGTGGCCGAGAAGAGGATTTTCTGCGCAATGGCGAGATGTGGCGTTGAGGAATGTAACCCATTCCCGGCCTGATCCCTGGCGTGAGGGTGCTACAACGAAAATCGATTAGATATCCAGCCAGTTCGAGATTGGACACTCTGTATTGGCTCGATAGCGAGAAGGCTGGCAAGATGTGCCTGGAACACTGGTTATCCAAGCCAGATTTGAACATGAAGGATGCTTGGCTTGATGCAAATGCACGCCACTGCCAAAGTGGCACAAGCTGTCTTGGATCTAGCATCTTAATAAACAGACTGTCTTGAACCGATCCCCTGTTCTATTTTTCTCTCTTCGACCGTTTCGACGATCGGAAACACGCTCATTTTACCATGGGGCTCGACAAGCGCGTGCTCATCCTGGCCGCGTCAACCCTACTATACGAGACAGCAACTGCTCAAACTTTTGCTTCAGTCTTATCAGATGCTCCCAACTGTGCTGTCGGTGCCATATAACCAACCTCGACCAATGAGTCTCACTTCGCTGACGATGGCCAGATTAACTGCCTTTTCGGGCTCCTCGACGACATAGAATTTGAGGGCAAAAGCCAGTCCCAGATATGTCATAACAAGTTATTTGCAAATAGGATTGGTGACTGCCTTATCGACCATTGCACCATGAGGCAGACAATGGGTAAGATTTTGAGAAATCACGAGGTCGTGGAAAGATACTGACACCAAGGATAGATTTTATCAAATCATCATCGACAGTATGCGGAATAAAACCAACCAACCTTACTCTGGCATATCGATCAAGCAGTGTCGCCATTTCTACGCTGGCTCTCATATTCTTTGCCCTGCGAATAGTGGCCAAAGTCAGGTTGGGTCTCATATGGGGATTGGATGACACTCTGATAGTTCTGTCCGTTGTACGTTCGGAGCATACCTTTGTCGACAGTTACTAAATGAACATGACTGATGATAAACAGGTCTTCCTGATTGCATTTTTTGTAGTCTTGCAGATTAGTATGTTTTATTCTCTTGGAGGCTCCATGGCATATTGCTGACAGGAGGCATCGATAGTGATCTCAATAGGCCTTGGTCTTGATATGTGGTATATCTCTAGCGATTATGATATCAGGCTGACTTTCAAGGTGAGTTATCATATGTCGCTGTCAACATCTCGCAGATAACTGATCTATATTCTATTCACAGTACTTCATCGTTATTGAAGTCTTGTACTTGATCGCACTCGTCCTCGTCAAATCGGCTATCCTATGTTTCTTCCTTCGCATATTTCCAGATAACAAGTTTAGGATCATTGTCAAATGCACCATAGCCTTTAATATCCTCGTCGCGGCATCTTTCTTCGTCATTGTATTTCTCCAGACAAAGCCCATTTCATTATTCTGGGATGGCTGGGAGGAAAAGAAAGGCGACCTTATCATGGCTGGAATAACTCATTGGATTCTACCGCACGCAGGACTTAATCTCCTGCTGGATATCTGGATGCTTATCCTGCCAATAACGCAGTTATGGGAGTTGGGGTTACAGCTGAGGAAGAAGGCCGGTGTGATCAGTATGTTCAGTGTTGGTATATTGTGAGTCTTTCCGAGTTTCTTGCCGTTCTATTCACACTGACCAGGCTCGAGTCTTACCACCGTGGCTGCAATCCGAGTTCACGAGCTGGTAGGGTTTGCACGTTCGGCAAACTTGACAGGTACAAGTTTCAGATATCAATCAGATTCAAGTCCCTGGGCTGACAGGAATCAGTTATCAACGCACAAGTGGCTATTATCTGGTCGATCGTTGAGATCTCGGTGGGCGTCATGGTCGCCTGCATGCCTCATATCCACCATCTCGCCAGCCATATCATGTCACTGATACGAGCCAAGATGGGGACCGAAATGAAACATACGAATCGAAGGGTGTTTATAGACCGATCGCTGGTGACAATAAGTATAGGCGATACAGCAGAGACGCAGAGCCTGGAGCTGCGCGATGAGGGAGGGCTTCTCAAAGGGGATACCACAGCATCGTCAACAACGACACAAGTCGCAACGGCTACTGACAATAAGAAGACGACTGGTTTAAGTAGTTTTGCAAGTGATGCAGAAACTCAGGTCTAATATTTTGACGAATTGCAGGATCAAAATGAGGCGTTTTGCATGTAGAGGTTGTGACATTGAGTGCAGTCAGTCATTGAGATGTAAGATGTGATCGACTACACTAGCAGGCATCGTGAAGTTGGTGAATTTCTCTAGCTCCATCTGATAAGACTACCCACCAGGAACAGGTCCACCCATAGTGGAGAGACGACGAGACTGGTGTAATTGTATCATCAAATGTATTTTTTTTATCTGTTGGTATTATCATCAAGTTTATTGTGAGATGAGGCGTTTATCGGCAAGTGTATCCACCGTCAATGACAAGATCAGAGCCAGTGGTGTATGTGCTGGCGTCGGAGAGGAAGTAGACGTAGGCAGCCTTGAGCTCCTTAGCATCACCGTTGCGGCCCATGGGGATCATGCTCCTCCAGAGCTCCTGAGTCTCGGCGTCGATGAAGTCGGAGAGACCAGTGTCGATGTAGCCGGGGGAGATGCTGTTGACACGGGCAAAGTCGCGCCACTCGTTGGCAAGAGATCGGGCCATGTGGATGCAGCCAGCCTTGGCGACGTTGTACGAGGTCTGCTCCTGGGGGAAGTTGGCGATGTGGCCAGACATGGAAGAGGTGATGACAAAGGAGCCGTGGCCCTGCTTCTTGAAGAGAGCACCGACGGCCTTGGCGCAGTAGGCGGTGCCGTTGAGGTCGACCTGGATAACGTGGTCCCAGTCGGCAGAGGAGCCATCGATGACACCTGCGTTGGCGGTAGCACCGGCGCTGCGATAACATGTTAGTTAGCAATGGATGGCCAGGCCAATTGATGGTTAGGGAATCTTACTTGGCAACAAAACCGTCAATCTTGCCAAAGTCATTGACAACCTCTCCAATAAATCGCTCAACATCATTATAGTCGGCAGAGTTGAGCTTGTAGGCCTTGGCCTTGACGCCGTACTCCTTGGTGAGCTCCTCGACGTTCTTCTCGGCGCCGTCCTTGCGGGAAGCGTAGGTGATGGCGACATCGGCACCCATCTCAGCAGCACCACGGGCAGCCTCGATACCCATGCCGCGGGGTCCGGAAGCGCCGGTGACGACGACGACCTTGCCCTTGAGGCTGAGGAGGTCGAGGATGTGGTTGGCCTTGGGGATTTGCTGAACCATTGTGAAGAGGAGATGGACGGAGGGGTAGTGGAAGAGATGTTTGTGATGGATAATACAGAGAGGAAGAAAAGAAAGACTAATTGCCAGGAGCAGAGGCAAGTAAGTCTATTTGTACGATTGACTCTCTCACATCATGGCGTGGTTGGGTTGGAGGACCATCAAAGCGCAACACAGCTGTAATGGATGGATGGATGGATGGATGGGTCCAGTGATGTCATAAAAGCAGAGGGCATCGAGGGGCATCGGCGATTAGAAAGAGAGAGGCCCACTACAAGAGGCAGATACCTAGGTAGGTAGACAATGGGTGCTGTGTCGAGGGCCAAGATTTCCGAGGATGAAGCTGCCTCTCCATCGACCGTTGAGGGGCAAAAGGAAGCGTTATGTTGGGTGAGCACATATAAGAGTCTCGGTGGGAATGCATGAACCATGTAGCTACCTTGACCAACGCTTTTCTGTTTCTTGTTTTGTCTCATTTCGACACTTTTGAGCCAATTGGGTCTGCATCTAATAGACTTTTTGAGTGGTGAAACTTGGACATACATATGTACATACATGAGATATGAGCATGGGTATCAACAGCCCCCCCATGTCTCTATTATTGTATCGCGATGAGAACTGCATTGCTAGTAATCTTTACTTATAATTTCATCATTGATCCATAACTGAATATCTGATCATGTCAAATACCACCGAGAACAAAGCCAGAGCCCCGCGACGGAGTTGAGAGTGGATAAACTGAGCGCCATTCTCCCGTCTCAAGTTCTTCTTCTTCCCTGCTTAAGCACAGCACAACCCCCACATAACTACCCAACTTCCGGGCTTCACCGCCCCATGAAGGGTTTAGCTTCATTCAGAGGGTCAGTCAACCTTGTTTGTTTGTTGGTTGGATAGGTACCGACACCGGTGAAGTTTACGCGTCAACGCCAGGCCTTCTCAGGCGATACATGGCCGGTCCGACGCGACGGTGCATACATATATACTCTAGCTAGGCACCCTACTGTACCTACTAGATAAGCACAAGAATGATGACTTAATACATCACCAATGCTTAGTGACCATTCTGCTTGCCCAGATAATACTGAGTAATACTTATCGCTCAATCAACAATTCTAGTCATCATTTCTTACTGCTATACCTACATTACTTGTTGATGTAACGATTTATCAGCCAGACTCAAGACAGACTATGACCAAAAAGGAAAAAGATATCATCGCCAAAAAGAGGGGTTGTTGCTGAACGGTCGAGGCATATAAAGCCATTTTGTTGAGAAGATTATACAGACAAGATCCCAATTGGACATGAATATAATATCCATGTCATGTACTGTACAAGCCTAACTAATGTAAACAAACCCTTAATATGCATGGCCAGTACTAGTACTGTACGACACATTTTTAGTTAAATAAGGTATCGGAAATCCCGCTTCATCCTCAAAGCTTCGTCTGGATTGTCCATGACCTCGACCGCCGCCGTGTGCGCAGCCACATCCTGGTGCGTCTCCCAAGCGTTGGCCTCTCCCCTCTCAAGCTTTTTGTTGAGGTCAACCAGCACCAGACGAAAGATGTAGCATCCAATCACCGTGACACCAAACATGGACAGCACAATCCCGTAGCTCTTGCGGTACCCATTGTCCTTCAGGTCCCAGACGTAGGATCCTGCAACGTTGCCCAGCTGGCTGAAGGCGTTGATCATGGCGATCGCCACAGCTCGCTTGGCGGGCGGTCGCGGGAACGATGAGCTGATCCATGAGTAGAAGACGATGAAGCCGGCGTATGAGGCCGCCTGGAGGAAGAGCGCCAAGTAACGCGCTGCGACGTTCTCAGTGGCCATGCTGATGATGAAGCCGGCCGTACCGATGCCAATTGGTCCGACAATGTGCCAGAACTGCTTGTTGTTAGTACCCAATTGTGACACGACACGATGGAACAAGAACTGACCTTTTCCTGAGTCCTGTCCGAGTGCCAAGCGTTCAGGATGGAAACAATGCAAGAGAAGACCCACGGGGGAGAGCTCATGAGAAGAGTGGGCACGTAGTCGAAGCCAAGAGTCTGTGTCAAGCTGGGCTGTTCAATTGTTAGCAACAATGCGCATTTGCGGTTGGGTTGGCGACTTACGAAGAAGGCGTTGAACGAGAGACCAACGACATAGGCAGTAAAGGTAAGCATCATGATGTAGATCTTGATGTCCTTTACCGCAAGCTTAAGACCGTAGAAGGCATCCTCCTCGGCAGAGTCCTCGTCTGCCTCGCCGACATCCTCAATCATGCGAAGCTGAGCAACCTGTCGCTCTTCCTCGGTGAAGCCTCGCGAGTTGTGAGGCAAATCGGGAAGAATGAAAGCAGCCGAGATTGCAACAGTCATGGTGATGGAGCCCTCAATCCAGAACAGCCATCGCCAGGCAGCGTGTCCAAGGACGCCTTGCATGTTGGACAAGACACCAGCGCCGACAAGCGCAGAGAAGGCGTTGGAAATGAGGTTACCGCAGAACAGGATGGCGTTTCGCTTGGTCAATTCCCGTCGCGTATACCACTTAGACAGGATAAGAAGGGCACCGGGCAAGAAGGCAGCCTCGACAAAGCCCAGGAAGAAACGGATGCAGACCATGCCCGCAAAGTTGTTGACGCTGCCCGACAAGGTCGAGATCAGACCCCAGAGGAGCATAGCAGCAGAGATATACAGCGAGGGGCGCTGTATGCGGTTGATGAACATGTTGGACGGGACCTGCATGAGGATGTACCCGACGTACAAGATGCTCAGACACGTGGCGTACTCGTTATAGCTGAGGTTGAGGTCCTCCTCCAGACCCTTGAGTCGCGCAGCAGCCATGTTATTGCGATCGAGGTAGTTCATTATGTAGATGAGAACGAAGAGGGCGCATCGCGTATCGAGCTTCCGCTTCATGCTCTTCTCGACGACCTTGCGGTGCACAGCGTCCATAGCGAAGGCGGCTGGGGCTCGCGACTCGGGGTGCGATTCGACGCTCAGTTTGCCCGACGCGACGTGGTCGTCGTCTGGCTTTGCGCCGATGCCTGCGTGTTCAGACATGGTGGTCGTCTTCTGTATGCCTCTCAATGCCGGGATATTGGGTACAGTTCGATCGATCGAGGGTCGTGGGACCTCGATGGTTCATCTGCAAAATAATAAACACCGTGAGCAAACCAGTCACGCAACACCTGAGCAAAACATGCGAAGAGACCCACGTTTAGCCGGGCATCTCGAACCCTTTATCAATGGTTCACATCTTGAGCAAAATGGCCGGCTGAGTGCAACTGTTACATCATTAAACAGCGGGTATGGTGCAGCGCGGAGAAGAGCTTGACTACCTAGGTAGGAGATGGAGAAGATCCATGGGGAAGGGGAAGCGTTTATCCGCCCCCCCCCAAAGGCTGACAGTCACCCTCACAAGGGCCAATAGGAGAGGATGTATGGAGGCTGTGGGGAGTGGATCTTTTCTGCTTGGGGAGGGTAGCTTGTATTAGAGAGTAGCTAGGTCTGAATAAATCTGCAAAAAATACCGAGTAAAAAGTGAAGAGAGGGTGGCGTGAGGACATAACCAATAAATTGATAATTGAGATAACACGATGTCCAACAGAAATAAAAGTGAAAGGATGCATGCACAGGAACGCAGAAAATATCAAGCATATTCCATCTTTTCTATCTCCAAGTCGCAACGCAACGCAACGTTGGAGAGAATGCGGAGACTCCGCAAAAGAGTGAGGGGAACCAAAACAGACAAAGCCCGTGCAAACCCCGACGATGACCAGCAAAAGGCCCGAATACTTTTTGCCTACGGAGTACGGAGTACTGCCGTGGTATTGCACTGGAATTGCTCTTTCCAGACTCACTAGCTGAAGGCAGCAGAATTAAATTCTCTTCTGCCCGTGGGGAAAATGTGTGGGGGCTTGGCGATCGTTGGAGAGGGACCAGTCTTGTGAGACGAGATTTTGGTTGAGATTAATATATTAAATTAATTTGAGATCATGGGACCGGGAATTATCGGCGAGCCTTACACTACTACTTTAAATCCAGTGCATGGTGTCGGGATTATGAGAGGCTTGTTTGTCCCCGTCCTTGATTGGAGATGGTTGTAATGTGAAGTTTCAGTGTTGGAGATTAATTGCCACGATCAGCTGACGGTGAACAAAGACAATTCTACGGCCTTGGCGCATAGAAAATTTCCAGAAAGAACTCGGATGGTGTCCAACTTGGATTCTTTTCTGGCACATGACAATTGATCACCATATTTTCAGACAGCCAGGATATTCCCATACATATATCACGCTGTTCAGCTAATCGCTAAACCATCATTACCAGTGCATTCGCAAACACAATCGCTATTAACTCTCCAATCTTCCAGCCTCACTCGTCTCATCCCTCGACTGCTTCAGAAACGGCACAAGTGTCGTGCCCCCCGTGCCCGTCAACTCCTCCCCATTCTTTTTGGACGACGAACTCGCCAGGTTCTGCGGTCCCGCATTACTTGCCTGACGCGATGGAAGGATGATGTACCGCGTCACGATCTGGATATGCTTATTCCGGAATACAGTGAGCGTCTCGGTAGCAGCTATGAACGCTTGCTGGAGACGGTGCTGCTCTGGTGTACTGGGTGTTTGCATCGCGAGTTCGCGGATGCTGCCCTTGCGGGCAATGTGTGTGAGGAATCGCCGGTGAGGACCTGGCATGTAGTCCTTCACGATGTCGTGATAACTCCTGTCACCCCTTTTCTCGGTGTTGTTACCACTGGTGATGTGCTCAACACCTAGAACGACATCGAAGAACTGGATAAGAGAGCTTTGACCGTTGCTGCCACCCCGGAGATGTCGCCATTCTCCCTTTCCGTCGCCTTCGTCGTACAAGACACCTCTTGGTAGACCTGCAGCTTCCATGTTTTTACTTCCAGCCAAGAATGGTCGAATCTTGTAGTAAAAGGTCATGGGGTCGCACTTCTCGTACATCCTTTCGAGGAGAACGCCAACACCATCGATGCATGCCTTTAGCTGCTCAAGAGCTGAGACGATAACATCGTAGTCCCTTGTCTTGACAGCCTCAAGAGCCTCCATCATGCGAGGAATAATAGCACCAGCTCTGGCCTCCATGGCTACACTGATGAGGAGGAACCATTTCTCTGACTCGGTTCCTGTAAAGGTATGTAGGGTGTCGAGTTGATCAAGGTTGGCAAAGTCGTCGCCTGAACAGGTGAAATTCCACAGGTTTGCAGCGGCGTATGAAAGGACGGGAGGAAGTTCAAGATGCTTTGAGACTGCAAGGAAGGGTACGGTGATTTGTGGGGGTAAAATCTAAGAATAACCATTAATGTATCCATCTATTCACAAAAGCATTATCCTGTGAGCTTACCTGGGCAGGCTTCTCTCCGCCCCAGACATATGCATGTGTCAAGAAGGCTAGGATCGAGTACGCCCTCCTCCAACCCGCCTCTGATTTCAATCGATTTGTCAACAAAACAGGAAGTGTATCAACAGCCCTCCTAATGTCAGAGTATCTAATCAGAGCAGGAAGATGCTGAATAACAAGCTCCCAAGGCTCGTAGTAAAGATCGGGTAATTGTTTTAGGGGGCTTTTCTCGGGGAGGAAAGCATTGCTCGTGACGTTGAATTCTTTTAACTCGGTCGTCAGCTTGATTCGGGGTAGTTGGTGAGTAACTGCGTGTGGCGACATTGTGAAGTATGTAGGTAGGTAGGTATGGCTAACGATTTCAAAACAAAAGCAGACAATGTAATTCAGAGAAGATAATGAACAATGCCAATCGACCAGACTAAAGAAAAGCCGGTCTCAAATAGAATTATCGATAACAAGTTCCCAGTTTCTCACATCCGTCATCCGTATACTTACTTCACCCTGCCTCCTCCATCTCCGGGCTCCGAATATTCAATCCGAGAACAGGACTTGATCCGATCCGATGTCATGCATGTCATACGCGTGATGATTGAAAAGCCCGTGACCAATCGCTGCGTGTCGCCATATCAAAAATGGATAATGACGTCCTTGTGTGCGGATATCGGAGTACGGATGTTCGGAAGTAAACATCACTCGCTTCCGTGCTTCCGTATAAATTTGGTGATGCCGGAAGCGGCCCAGACAGACACCTCATGGAACATAAAGTGATTTCGCAATCCCATCCATACTCATCACCTTCCCAAATCTTATACCGTCATCACATCATATCACAATGGAGTTGTCCGGATTTGTCGAGCGTCTGCGAAGCGGTACTGCCCCCAAGTTTCCCAGCGATGCCAACTCGCTTGAATTTGCACGCCATTTGGATTCTCAGGACAAGCTAAGCCATCTTCGGGATGAGTTTGTCCTCCCCACTAAGAAGTCCCTCAAGAAGAAGGCTTTGGATGGATCCATTCCTTGTGAGTAGACATGGCTGCATCTTTAATGTACATCGAGACTAACTCACTCATTCGATAGCCAATGATGTAGTCAATGGTTCAAATGGTACCAACGGATCAAGTGACCATGATCAACAATGCATCTACTTCGTTGGAAATTCTCTCGGCGCTCAACCCAAGGCTGTGAGAGAATATCTTAATGCCCAGCTTGAGACATGGGCATCCATCGGTGTCAACGGCCACTTCAGCGCAATGGGCAACTCACCACTACCAGCCTGGCAAGATCTCGCCGAGGACTGTGCTATGAGGTCTGCTGATATCGTCGGTGCATCTCCCCACGAGATTGTCATCATGAACACCCTCACAGCCAACCTCCACCTCATGATGGCCAGTTTCTACAAGCCCAGTGAGAAGCGCCACAAGGTCATTTTGGAGTGGAAGCCCTTCCCCAGTGACCACTACGCCATTGAGAGCCAAGTTGTTTGGCACGGTCTTGACCCTGAGAAGAGCATGGTCAAGATTCACCCCAACCAAGACCACATTATCACAACAGATCTCATCCTGTCTACAATTGATGAGCACGCTGAAGATGCAGCTCTTCTTCTCCTCCCGGGTATCCAGTACTACTCCGGCCAACTCTTCGACATTCCCCGCATCACCGCCTACGCGCAAGCCAAGGGCATCACGGTCGGCTGGGATCTCGCCCACGCTGCTGGTAACGTGGAGCTGAAGCTTCACGACTGGAACGTCGATTTTGCCTGCTGGTGCACGTACAAGTACATCAACGCCGGACCTGGCTCTATTGCTGGTGCCTATGTCCATGAGCGATATGGCAAGGTTGAGTTCAAGCATGACTCTGGCAAGGCTACCTATCGACCTCGTTTGATGGGTTGGTACGGCGGTGATAAGAGCGTGCGGTTTAACATGGACAACAACTTCATTCCTACAGCTGGCGCACAAGGATACCAGGTTTCTAACCCATCTGCCATTGACCTGGCCAGTTTATCCGGTGCTCTATCTGTCTTTAACAAAACAACCATGCACGATCTTCGCTCGAAGGCCCTTGTCCTAACAGCCTACGCAGAGCACCTTCTCGACCAGATCCTCGCCGAGTCCTCAGACGCAGAGCCTCTGTTCCGCGTCATCACGCCGCGAGATCCTCTTCAGAGAGGAACTCAGCTTTCAGTGCTCTTGCGAGATGGACTTTTGGATAACGTTAGTGCTGCTTTGGAGGAGAACGCTGTGATTTGTGATAAGCGAAAGCCTGGTGTTATCCGAGTGGCGCCTGTGCCTTTGTACTCGAGGTTTGAGGATGTTTGGAAGTTTATGCAGATTTTGAGAAACTCTTTGCCATAGACTGTATGAAAAAATTAGCGTTAGATAATGAATGATATGATATGTAATAAAAGCCCGAATCTACTTTTGTTCAAACAATAACTATCACACAACTTGAGAGCAATACTTCCTCAAATTAGTTGAATTGTTCCAGTTGACGACCATGACGCTAAAACGTTCCAGCACTCACAATTGCAAGATAATCATGGATTACTTTTTAGGCGTTCAGCTATAATGATCCATCACATTGCTTTTCCCGCATCCGCTGTCTTATCCGGCTAGAAATGGCACTTTTTTTTTTTTTTTCCATAACCGAGGGTATATCCATCATCCTATCTGATTGTGTGAGACGCGTACAAGGAACATGGTGTCGGATCAGGGATTCTGATATCCAGGAACATACCCGCATCGATCTGACATCTCCGAACTTCCGTACTTCAGCCCGATTCGTACCATGAACCACCTCTTTTCACTGCTTACTGAACTGACGTGTTTCACAGATGATGCGTCAGATCAATACCACCCCCGGCATCCAACAGCGTGAAAAGGTTCAAAGCTGACCCGGTATCAGCTTCAGAACCTATCGGGCCGCCCCAGTAACTCGGATCGGGAGTTTGCATCATGGACTCGCTTAAGCCTAGGAAAGCCGAATCGAGATCCCCGAACAGTGGCGATCCGACGTTTTGTAAGCCATTGTGTTGTAAGAATGTCCTATCCAATGACTCGCGTCCTCTATTGGATGCTAGGCTTGATATTGAGTGGCTTGTGTCTTCGCGGAAAGCAGGGGGTGAGTCCACGGTGGCATCGGAGGAGGGTATGAGGCCGAAGAGTTGGCTTGAATTTTCGGTACGACGTTGGCGTTCCGCCAGTTCGCGCTTTTCAAGATACTCAAGGGCAGTTGTTAGAAGAGATTGTGCGATGAGGGAGTATTGTCCTGCGTGTGTGTCGTGCTCTGAGCAGTGATCTAAAGCGTGTATGGCCATGCGGGTGTATTTCTCAAGAACTCGGCCAAAACCGCCGAGTAGACCTACCCCCAGGACTAAAGAACTAGCAAATAGCCATGAGCTGTCAAGAGTCAAAATCAAAGTTCGTAAAGATTAGGGCTGATGGGACTTACACAAGAATGGGCATATGCCCAATGAGAATGCCTCTCTGAATCAAGTCCAAAATCGGATCAACCATGAGACTCGCCGCATCGATGCACGCATCAGCCAGCTTTGACTTCCCTGATGTCAAAGCAGGCCGACCGTTCGAAGTCACGGAATTATCAGTTAAGCGACGACAAAGCTCGTACATGAGAAATGGCCGAGACACCAGCATGACGGCGTAGTAATATGTTGCTAAGATCTGACAGGCACCACTCGCTTGAGCTCTGTCTTGAGCCTCTGGGTTTGCGACCATGTCTTTGAGTTGCTTTAGCCAGCGTGATGACCAGTCTCGTAGTTGAAGTGATATGCCCTCGGTGAGTTGTAGGGATATCTTTCGTCTTGAGTAGATCTCGGTGACGACTCCCTCGAGGACAAGGAAGATTTGCACAGATGCGTTGAGAAGGTCGAGAGGATCCTCGAGGTTCTCATTCGGGCTTTGATATGGGACAGTGCAGTCGACATCCGAAGTAGCAGGTGGTCGACCCATCGAGGTACTCAGGAATAGGTCAACTACCCGTAAACTCTTCCAGAGACGATCTCGTTGCCTATGAATGCCGGGACCAAAACGTGCATTGACTTCGGTCCTGTGAATGCCGATGGAGTAAGCTGCTCGTACTGCTGTGCCGAAGATCAGAAAAGCCCCGTTGATCTGACATGAACAGAGCATGTACAGTGTAATGAGAATGAAGATTTGAACAGTCGTGATACTGAGATTGCCGGTGAGATTGGAGTATGCTTTGTCTCGTGCATACTCGAAATAGTCCCGGGAAAGCTCCTCATGGTTGATTTTTGTTCCAATGGCCAGCACCAGAAGATTGATGATAGTGGTTGCGTCGTCTTGTTTTTGGTCCGCGTTTGCCCAGAGAATCAGGTCTTCCTGAAGCCTTCGATTATCAAATAAATCCACAAGCCCAGTAGCGATGGACAGGTAGTTGGACACAGAGAGAGGAACATGGTCTGGATGAACGATTGGTATGCGATTGTCACCCGGTATGCGTCGGGACTGATGCGCCGTGGCGTTCTCAAGGACCGAGTATCGACTCGACTGAGGAGCAAATGCATTCTGGCCAACTCTTGTTGTTACAAGCTGTCGAACAGACTGAAAGAATGAGAGCGGTGCACAATCCCCCACAAATATCAATTTTCCCTGTGCATCACACACCAACCGCGCCTCCCTTGGCACTTCTGTCTCGTCTTCGGCGTCATTCGCCTGAGGCTGAACCGACTCTCGCTGCGCAGCAACAGACACTGCATTAACAGGCGTAGCCGGACTTGTATGTCTTGTAGAGTGAGCACGACCATCACGATCCGACCCTAGCGGAGAGCGCAGTGACGTGACAGAGCTCTGCCCATTCTTCCGCCGTCGTTGAGGCGAGTAGTGGCAATCATGAGGCTTCTGTCGACGCGTACAGTAACTGCATGGTAATTTCCCATCACATTTTACTTTGCGAGACTTGCATCCGTCACAGGCGTTGGCGATGCGGCTGCGGATGTAGCGCTCTGATTCCGATTGCATGCTCTGCTCTGCTTAGGATTAATTGGATGTTTCGGTGAGGGAATGGAACGGAAGCACTGTGGATTTGATTTAGAGAGCGGAAAACAGCGGAGCGGATATTCGGATCCGGCTTGAATAATTAATTGTTAGTGCATTGTCGGCCCGGCCTCAACTTCCGAGGCGTGGAAGAAGAACAAGAATGCAGACAATCATAGTATAAAATTGCAATACAGATCCAAATATATATATATTATAAACTAATAGGGTGGTATTTATATAAGTAATACCTAGGGGCATATATATTAATTA
>JABFFJ010000489.1:0-32417 GCA_013623715.1 Fusarium verrucosum | reverse complement strand
CTGCGGCAGGTTGTGGTGGTGCTTTTGATGGTAAAGTTGCAGGTTGCTGGGTGAAACTGGGCACCTCGAGATTATTGTCTACCGGGGGCCACGAGTTCTGGTCATTGATCCCGACTGAAGGATATTCTGAGTTGATAGCATTGAGTGCAGTTGAGGAAGATGCGGGTGCAAGTTCGTCGAGTCTTCGTTTCTTGAGGGTCGCAGGAGTTGGGACAGGATCGTCTTGGAAATGGGATCTCTTTCGGGCACTCGCGGGGGTAGCAGAGGGGGCCATGGTAGAACTGTATGTGTGTGGATGGGATGGGATGACAGATGATACCGTCACGTCTTTTCCGTATCAAGATTTAGCATCGCATCATTCCGAGATGTGGTTTGTTGCCTCTAAAACAGACATTATGAGGTGCTAGCCTGCATGCGCTAAGGTAGCCAAGCCAAGGGGGGAGACGCGTTCAACGCGTCGGGATAAATTTCCGGCGCTTCATTGGAGCCAAGTCACGGGACTATTGTAATATGCAGAAGACCCATCCATTTTATCAGCCCTACCGGCCTACCCTAAAGTTCGGACCAAATTGCTACCAGCCCGGATTTCCTAGTTGGTCCCCATTCTTCGAGTACGCTGTTTGTCTATGATTGGGGTCAGTAATTGTTGCATTTGCATGGTTACTCGGGCTATTTATATGTCAGACGGCAACAACGGATGGCTGCATCTGATTACGAAGATCAACTATAACTAGCATCCGTCTAGAGTTCACTCAGCCTCCATGTAATGGAAACAAGAAGCTTGCTTTCACAGCCCCCCTATCATATGATTAATATATCGACCGTTAGGTATTTATTAGTGGCACTTAATCAACAAAAATTCAAGTTTCAAGAAAAATTGCAACAGTCGGCCCACAAAGCATAACGTGCGGCTGAAGTTGCAGGTGTGGAAGCGAATACCACCACCAGTAATACAGCGTTACAACCAGTCAGCGAGATGCAAAATATAACCCAAAAGAGCGAAAAAGCAATCGTATCACCGCCAACACGAAACAAACCTTTCCATTATAGCGGAGTCTCTTTCCCAGCCTTGTGGGTCAAGCGCACTATCCAAGCCTTTCCGGTGTCTCTAAAAACAGACGGGCTGAGCTTCACCAACGAATCAACGTCTCTAGACCATACTAGTGAGCTGTTTAATCCGCCCTACTGTACTCGAATGCTTCTCCCATTTGATATTGTTGGGGGCTAAGATTGGCGCTCTCACGTAAGATTCTAATACTACTTCACTAGTAGGGAGAAGATCCTATCTATCAAGGATCAAGCCACTGCTATGGCTCTCGCTAGACCAGGGACCTTAATATGCTTGAGTCCCTATGCGGGCAACTCAGGTCCAAGAGCCATGCATTCATGGCTTCGCTCAGCGTTTGAAGATATCATCAAGGCCTATGATCCCTGTCCATCCAAATACTCGGTGAGGTTTATATAAATACGGTCGTTCTCCTGTCCACATCCGGGAGAACACAACAGTAATAGACTGGGTCGACAGCCTATCTAAAGGTATGTACGGATATTAGGGATTCGTTACATGTGAAGAGGTGTTTGTGTGCTATGCAGTGGTGTTACCTATGATTGATACTAATATTGGATAATGTAGATTTGTTTCCCGTAAACAATGAAGAGAGAAGATACCCACGAGGTTGCCACAGCCGCCGAGAAACTCGCTCTTATCAAGAGTCCTCTCGTGGCAGGCTCTGATTCTAGCACCGATGCTCTTCCCATCAGACAACCCTCTGGGCCTGATCTGAGCCTCTTCGGTAACCGATACGAGGAAGATTGTCCACAGTTCCAAAAGGTAGAGCATAAATATGTTTGAGGAAGACACCTGCTAACAAAATCACAGCACGAGGATGCCAGTTTACTCGAGCTTTTCTACGACCTCTTCTTCGCCGCGAACTACACCGTCTTCTGTGAGACTCAGGGCGTGAACAGCCATGCCCGTTTCAAGGCCTATGTTGGATATTTCAGGTACGAATATTAACACATCAAACAAAATTGAAAGACTAATGGGTTGGTTGGCAGTGTTCTTTGGGTTACATGGCTTGCGACCAGTTTGTACGATGTGCGATTCGTGACAGACAGTCTCTTTGGTACGTCGATTCGGAGCCTCTCATTGGATGATGCTAACAGAAACAGAACGTTTGGCTCGAGGTATTCATCTCGGAGTCATGATTGGATTTGCGGTTGTTGCTCCCAAGTTTTCCCCGAACGATCAAGACATGAAGACCATGAGAACCATGTGTATGCCACTATCCCAAAGCTCTTTGACCATCACAGCTAACACATTTCAGCCCTCATCCTCATGGTCTCTCGCCTATCCTTGGCTATCGAATACGCAAGTATCCTTTGGCACATCCGAAAATACAAGAAGCAGATTCTGCCCATGATGCTGCAGATTGGCTTGAACTTTGTCCTCGCCATGATCTATCTCGGCGTCACGTTCCGCTTCACTGATCACAACAGCAATGTCTTTATGACGTGGTATGTCCTCGCTGGTGTTGAGGTTATTCTTACCTTCGCCCTCGCCTATATCTTCCCCGTGTTGAGCTTCCAGGGAACACACTTGATGAAGCGTATTGGTCTCTTGACTGTCATCATTGTTGGTGATGGAATTATTACCATTTCAAAGAGTGTGGTTACTATTGTGGAAAGTCCTGATGCATGGAGTAAGTCTTTCCTCCTTATCTGTTGTACACCTTATGAGTAGGATCTTGATCTAACCAACACCTTGCAGACGCTCAAACAATTGGTATCGTCACCGCCGCTTCGACCACAATCTACCTTGTTTTCCTCATCTATTTCGACTGGATGAAGAATCCCTACCTGCCCAAGTTCCGCCAGCAGCTGTGGACACTTCTTCACTACCCCCTCCACCTCGCGCTCTGCCTCTTCATCCAGGGCTTCACCCAACTCGTCATCTGGACCAAGATCTTCGATGTTTTGATGCACCTCCAGTCAAACTCAGCAATCCTCGAAGACATCAACGTCCTGGCCAAAGCAACAACAAAGACGGTTGTGGATGCGTTGCACAAGGTAGTATACAAGTACTACGAGTCCTACACGCCCCAGTACATCACGACTTGGAACACGACCGATGTTGCTCTGCAGAACATCTCCACCATCAACAGTACCTTTTGGCCTGAGTATTACAAATGGTACGAAAATGATGAAGACAATGGCTTCACTACTTCAGAGCAATTCATAACCTTCCAGAATGCCGTGACAGCACTCTTCAATGCCATGGTAAATGCTCTGCTCGAGACCTTCAAAATCGACCTTTCCAAGGAAGTGGCAGACGAAAATAAAAAGAAAGGCATTGAAAAGACGGATGCTGAATTTGAGAATGAACTCAATGAAAAGATGGCACTTCGCTTCCAGCTTATCGTAAGTCATTCGTTGCATCTTTCAAGTTCAACATATGCTAACCCATCACGCAGCTCAACTACACCTACATCGCGGCTGGAATTTCTCTTATTCTTATGGTCCTTCTCGCCATCATTTCACGCACAACTCCCTGGAGCAAATGGGCCATCACCCGCCACACCATCTTCATCCTTCTCGGTCTCGGCACAAGTCTCGTCGCATTGCTGAGATACTCCGAGAACGCTCTTTTGGACTACGTGAGGAGCGCGTGGATGCTCCCCACGATTACTCTTGTCTGGCTCGTTGTTCTTATCATGACTCATATTCGCAACCCACCTCCTCTGTTCTTCAAGGGAAGCCAGTCCTTCTGGAGCAAGAGGAAAAACAGCAACCCGTCGTATGATTATGTTATGCCTACAGAGGGACAGACAGCGTACAAAGGAGCTCCGCACAATCAGCCCCCTTCCTCGGTTTAGAAGACTGATTGCTGCCTAGGGGGCTACAGAATGTTTTCCATAAAGGATTTTTCTATTTCAAATACCACTCAGATTGAGACAGCGTTGTACTTGTAAGCGATAAAATAGACCGCAGGTATATAAATGGTGGAAATGATTACTACAACTACAAGTGCCCTGACTATAGCACCTTTGTATATACAAGAATTCTATTCTCAAATCGATAGAAAAAGTCATGATTGACATTCGCTGTTCTAGGCCTTGTTCTGTTCTCCGTTGTATTAATCTCTTCATCGGTAAGCGACTACATGAATATGAATTTATCCCAGGTTGGTCAAGAAGGGGGCGAGGTGTGTGATAGTAAAAAAACAACAGTTTTGTCATGGCTCCAACGAATGCTTCATTCAATCTTTCAATGCTATTGAACACTGCCCAAGTCACCCTCCTCCCAGTTTTGATTGCCCCTTCCTGCGGCCATGATAGACGCACACACCTGTTCCGCCACTGACATGTTTCTCGTTGGCAGGGCACATTGGGCTATTTGGTAAGTGTTCCGGAATCTGGAACTCAAAAGGAATTGGCTCCTCGAAAGGATTCCTACGGACAGGCTTTTTGGGAATCTTTTCCCACCACTCGCATGTATCAGTCACGAGGCTCTTGTGGCGAACTGTTTGGACAGAGTTTCGCTTTGAGGAAAACCCCGAGTGATCTTCTTCTGAGGGAGGAACCGTCTTAGTGAAGAACGAGCGCGGTCGACCGCTTACAGTGTCTTCGGCCAAAGGGGGTGTCTTGATGCGTCTTGCTTCCTAGATGCAATAAATGGTCAGTGCCTACCAATACCTGGATGATCCGCTAGAACATACCCCTCCGGGAAATTGGCTATTAACACAGTTGACGTGCACTGCTTCTGTGTTAGCACCAGTCACTGGGTAAGTATATGTGCTATAAATGACATACAGGAAGTATAACTTGAGCCTGCTGAAAGAAGAGGAGGAGTCTGACCTTTGAGTATTTCTCTCACAGAGCTGGTTACGCTACTGAAAGAATCCCCTGATTCTTTACGAGCCCATGGTGCCTTGCCAAACAGTTTTCGTCGAAGCTTAGTTTTTCCTACGTCGTCCTTGAGCCAGGACCCTGTCTTTGTAATTTGAAGAGTGCTAGAGTAATTCCCAGCACCATCCATTGTTGAACAATGGTGATTATGTTCCGGTATGGACGGGAATACTGGTTCCTTCTGGGATCAGCTCGAATCTTTCTGCTTATCAGCCACCCTGACTTACCTCTTTGCGGGCCTTTAGTTTCAGCTTGGATCCAATACTCTTCTTCGCCTTGACATAAAAGCCCATGGAACTGGGAGGTGAAGAGGGCGGAGTGCTCGTCTGTTGATCTTTTGTATGGTTATTCAATGGTGAGATTGAATCTGTACTGTTCATGCTGGGAGATATTTCGCTGGAGTCATGGGCTCGATCCGAGAAGCGGGTGATGGCAGGGTGTTGCAAAGAGAACACATGTGCTGATTCCGACACAAAGGGACTGGAAGGTGGTCTTGGCTGTGAGGTCTCAAAGCCTTGAAAGTTAGGTGGCGCTGATAGCGATGTCAAAGGAGACGCAAAGGACATATCTCGAAAGTCTGTTTCACTGGCGGACTTTGTCGACCGATTCCTCCACTTGAAGAAACTCTTCCCAGAGTTACTCTTCCGGGAGACCATAAGTTGGCGCTCTGCCCAGTATCCCTGTGGGAACCAGACCTACTCGAGCCCCTCACGAGGAGGTCGTGGAGGGTCAACACCGAAACTTGATGATGATAAAGACTGGCGGTATATGGGCCGGGGCGTAGTTGCATCCGAAGGTGAAGGAGCCGAGAATACATTTTCAGGCATCGAAGGGAGGCTCGGCTGGTGCTTCATCAAGTTCTCATATTTCGGTTTGGGGGCAGGAAACGCGGCGGCGATAAAGGAAGGGGATGGCGGCGCTCCATGGGGAACATTGAAGTAACTGGAGATATCAGTACATAGCCTCGTGACTCTTGATATGGAGCATGAATACTTGGGCTCGTTCATATTATGACGATCGGTTGGTAACAATGGATCTGAACGAGACAGCGCCGGCATTGCAAAGCTGGAACAGCACTGCGTGGACGAGGTCGCCCTTCGGTTAAGATGGAATGCTCAACTTCGGGGCGACAGTGATATTCCAAGCGCAGATGGGTCTAGAAGGTTGGTTATAACAATTCAAAAGTGAACAGTTAAAGGAGTCGAAACGGAGAAGATAGCAAATATATCATAGGATTTTGATAGGAATCGGTCATAGGTAGGGGAAAACTTAGGAAGTGGAGTGTGAAGAGTCTAAGTCCCTGGTAGTCTCGGAAGGGGTTGTCCTAAAGAAAAGGTCTTCGAAGCCTCTTGCATCGTTCCTTCCATTTATAACTGATGGACTTTTAAGGGCCCAATGCAAATGAAGGCATTCAAAGATGATATCAAGGAAGGCTATAATACTCAGAGAATATGCATGAACACAAAAAGATATTGATTGATTGGAAAGTTGAGTACAAAATTCATTCATATAATTGGTATCGAGATGGGCTTCAGGTCTCCAACAGACTCAATTCTATCTCCACTCAAGTCGAACCAGCTTCAAACCATTTTGGTACGCCATACGCCATGTTTGTCTTGATTCATTAGAAGTGCAGTTGATCAGTCAATGACCATTGTGTCATCACCATCCAGTGCCGGACCTTGTGGCTCCAGCGGCACACCACGACCTCGTCCAGCCAACAGCTCTCTCCTCACCTCAGGTCCAATGGCTGAGTGACCGTGTGTCAGGAGAAGATCCAGCAGGGCCTCGCGCTGGTCTTCTGTAACATCGCCCTTGTAGCGCTGAGCAAATGCAAGCAGACTCTGGTGCCAGATAACAGGCAGCTTTGTCTTGGCATCTCCCTCGGTCAGACCGGACATGGTATCACCGGCTTGAACAGAGGCGGGATCGACACTCCGGAATCGCAGGAAGTGGAAGACCAGAGCGTCGATGACCTGGAAGGGGAGCGCATACTTCTTCTCCAGAAGAGCCTTGATGAAGATGTTGGTGGCACCTCCACCCTCTGTGCCGTGTGACGCCTCTTGAGCAGCGATATCACATAGACCCTTCAGAGCTGCAGCAGAGTGAAGGACAGGGATGGAAATTCTAACCAAGACGGCAGAAATGATATGGGCCTCTCGAAGTGTGCATGTTCCGCTGCCAACAAGAGGGAACAGAAAGCCCTTGAAGAAAGCGGCGGGCTTGTAAAGAGCCTTCTTGAGAGAGTTGAACAGGTGAACGTTGAGCTTCTTGGTTTCGTAGATATCCTCGCGGACACGGTCGAGAATAACCATCTCCAGGAATCGCTGAACCACGTGAGGCTTGCTTGACACAAAGATCCTTGTCGCTTGGTAGCAAGCATTGGGTGACCAGCTCTCGGGCTGGGTCACGGCGATAATGTCTTCCCAGTGAGGGATTGTGGGCAGGATCTTGAAGGGCTTTGGCAGAGGTCCGGACTTGTATCGAGAGAGAATTTGGCCAACCCTGGAATCATTAGCTTGTGCCATCATTTCTAGTACCCGAATGACTTACTTGGTGTAGACCTCGACAACCTTGGGAGGTAACTCATATTCGTCCTCATCGGGAGGTCCCAAGTTGTTCTCTCGCCTCTCCTGCGCCGCCTCGTGAGCAGCAATCTTCTCCAGAATAAGATCCGCAAGGTTGATGCTCTCGCCCTGCTCCTCTCCTGTAGGCTTCAGATCCCAACCGTGCTTTAGCAGGTCATCCTCCTCATCGGGCATGAACTTTCGGTACATGTCGAGGTCATTGGGATCAACCTCGACCTCCTCCACAACCTCATCATCATCGCCCCAAGCCTCGTCGTCCTCGTAGACCTTATTCTCTCCCTCAGCCTCGTCGTCAAATCGCGAGTCGTAGCCGAAAGTATCGATAGTGGGCTTGGCGACGACCTTGCCAGCATTATCCTCCTCGGCCAGCTCGCGACCTATGCGCAGAATGGTTCTGGAAGCGCGGTCATCGACAAAGTTTTCCTCCTCATTGTCGTTGCCCTTTGATCGCTTCTTTGATGGTTTGTTCTTGAGGATGCCGGTGGCTGTGATATCATCTTCAAGAGGATTATGGCGTCGTGTCTGCCGTGAGGCAGAGGGGGTAAGAGCTTTAGGCATTTTGGCGTTGTCTTAAAAAAGTTGGTACAATGTGGGCTTTGGAGTTGTATGTAGGTAGTTTCTGAGAAAAAAATCCGTTCCTTATCGATAAGGACCCCTCATGCTTGAATTCACCAGTCGGCTCACCAAGGTGGCCCACCGCTTTCGGTTGACAATTAATGGAATTCATCTGTAATTTTCAGTTCCATAACACAGTAAGGCTGAGAAATATATATATATAAATGTATTAATTTCTCTTAGTGATTATTAGCGGGTGCAGTTTCTTACATAGTATTTCTGTTTCTATTATTATTTATCTCATGCTTCACTTAGGTACATATGTTATTCTCTTAGTTACTATTCAAGAGAATACAATCCTGGTTATTAATTCTGAGTCTAAATATCATATAATAAGGAAATATTATACATCATTACACACTTATAAGTCTCTGTGAGTCAGAAATCTGACAACCTACCTAAACTTCATCTGACCTCGCCGAAGTTTTGAGAAAAATATGATGACCAGGCTAGACACCTACATTTTGCCCCGCCACCATGACGGGATGACTGACACGGGCAGAGACCCTTGGAAACTTCTTCAGCATGTGGGTCCAACTGAAAATTCACTTATTGACCACTAGAAATAACGTCCAGGTCTGCTGAAGCAGCGATGACTTCAGGCCTCAACCCCCACTACTGTCATGCCCCTCCAAAATCATCACCAACTCTGAAAATTCACTCCAACAGCACATATTGAAGATAATAAGACTCAGACAAGATGCCGACTGAACTAGAAGAGGTATATTACTTCACATGTTCTCTGTTAGAGCCTTTGGCTAACATGTATCGACTATAGCTCGTGGGCTTCATCGCCAATCCCAACTCTCAGATTCGTTTGCTTGCTGCTGAGAACTTGGTCCCCTACTCATTGTCAGAACCGAGTATCTTCAAGAAGGACAAGCTTCAGCCCGTGAAGCATCTCAGTTTCTTGGTCCGAGATCATCCTGTGAGTAGAGCCCATTAGAAGCAAAGTCAGCCGTAGGTTAACAGAAACTAGAAAATTGCCGAACATGCTATTACAATGCTGGTCAACCTATCGAGTGACCAAGAGGTCCTTGAATTTATCGCCACTGATGAAAAGTTCCTCGGAATTGTTTTTGATCTCATCGTGGTATGTGTAGCCTCACGGTGCTTTGAATATCAGCCACTAAACCAATATCTAGAACCCAGAAGAGCCTAACGCCAACTTACTAGCCATGCTTGTCGCCAACCTCTCCAAGTGGGATGGCCTGAAGGATTTCCTCAAGCGAAAGCAAGAACCTCCCAAGGAGCTGGGCTCAGATGAGATCGTCCTCAACCAGCTGCTAGATCTCTTCGTTAAGGGGCAAGACGGCACATACAACAAGAAAGCCGACTTTGACTACCTAGCCTACGTCTTTGCTGATCTATCCAAGCACGCTGATATTCGAAAGCATTTCCTTCAGGAGCAATCATACGACAAGGTCATCCCCCTCACTAAACTCAAGGTTTTCACCGAGCACAAGTCCGACATCCGACGCAAGGGTGTTGCCAGCACCATCAAGAACGTTGCTTTTGAGGTTTCATCCCACCCCTCTTTCTTGTCCGAGGATGGGATCGATATTCTACCATATATCCTGCTTCCTATCATGGGTAACGAGGAGTATGATGTTGATGAGACGATGGATATGCTACCCGATCTTCAACTCCTACCTCCTGACAAGAAACGAGATTCCGACAACCAGAACATCCAGACACATGTGGAAACACTCACATTGTTGACAACCACACGAGAAGCGCGAGATCTGATGCGCCGCGTCAAGGTTTACCCTGTCATCCGTGAAACACACTCCCGAGTCAACGACGAGGGTGTTCAAGAGGCCTGTGAGCGATTAGTGCAGGTTTTGGCACGAGACGAGGAAGATGAAGGCAAGGCCGAGAACGATGTCAAGGCCATCGAGGACAAGCCTGAGGCTACAAATGGGCGGGTGGAAGAAATTGAGGATGAGGACGATCAGCTCGTTGAGGTCTAGACGGATTTCTCAAGGACGCTGAAACGAAGAGGTGCTATTTATGAATGCGACAAATGAAGATATGGATCAATTAGAAGAAACGGACTGGTCCATCTGGGTTGGATATTATGATCATGGGTATTCAAAAGTAACGTATATAGATATACATTGGATGTTTTGCAACAGAATGAGTGTAGTTTCCGCCATAAACCTGATCAGAGGTATCATTATCCTAAAATGTTGCGCTCATAAAAGAATGTCCTGCCGCCCAATTCCGATGTATATACCCATTCGTTCCAACAGGAATCCCAATATGCTTCAAAACGCCTGCCATTTTATCCCGCATTAAATCATCTATTTCGAATGTCCCATATCTTCGTCACTCTCCTTGAACATACTCTTGCGAATCGGGCTTGACGACGCCTTGGCAGTGATATAGTCTCGACCAGGAGCCTCATTGGCGCTTGGAGGAGATACTGGCGCAGGCGATATCGGCCCGTCAACAGGTGTTGGGTCTGCGGGAGGAGAAGGAAGATCTTCCCTCGTCATCTCAGGTAATGGCGGCGAGGGTAAGTTTGCATCTTCAGGTCTTGGACTTCCAGGGCTGGTAATTTGTCGGAGCGCTGAGGCATCGCCTTCAGATACACCAGAAACATCAGATGTCACGCGAGGGGCTCTACCATCGCTCTCAGTTACACCAGATACATCTGATGCCATACGGGTATGGCCTGCAGTAGGAGAGTCGGACCGCGATATTTGAGGCCCCGTAGATTTTGAAACGGTGCTTGTTTGCTCTCCTCCTGTAGAATAAGTGTTGCTAGAAGGATTCGACATGGAGCGAGGTTTGTTATTATCGGCAAAATGAGAGTGCTTTTGTATAATTTCGACAGGCGAGAGTCCTGTGTCATGGAGCTCATTAGGTCGTGAAGTGTCTAAACTTGTCAGCAGCTATTACCGGCATTGAATAATAATTTGTAACTTACCAGCCATCTCATGAATCTGAGTGTCAGCCACCTCGGCGGGAGGGCCAGAGGCATCACCTGCTGGAGGGGGTGACAGGGCGACGAATCTTGTGGTCGAGGCAACTTCAGTTCCAGGGCTTGTTGGCGTCTCGTCAGTCGTGACTGTAGGCGCCTTTTCATTATGTTGGCCTCTGATCCATGATCGGATACGCGAGCCTGGGTCTTCAGTACCGTAATCGCTTGAGCGGTTCCTGAAGATCTTGCGTCGACGCCAAAGGCAGAATACAACCAAGGCTCCGGTCACAAACATGAGTCCAAGAACAACACCCAGAACTGGCGCAACCCAGCTGGGGAGTCCGGAGCCACCGCTGTTGTTATCATCGCTGTCGCCACCATTGTCAAGTCTGGGCCTTCCAGTGGAAACTGCCTTAGTGTAGGGCCAGTAATCCTTGATCTTCTTCATGTCGTATTTCGTGCCAAAGATGTCTCCAACGGCAGAAGTTGACCAGCCACCTGCAGGGGCTGTTGCCGTTGCACCACCTGCGGCATTGCCTCCGATCTCAGAATGGATCTTTTCGTGAACACCATAGTCGCTGTACTCGTCAGGATCATATCCTTCCAACCACTCTCCACTGGTGACGTTAAAGTTCACAATTGGGCCCTTATCAAGACATGTGATCGCCTGTCCAGCCAGGGACGTATAACCGCCAAATACCAGCATTTGGTCGGGGTATGGCATGAAGCACTTGTGTCCAGCGCGAGAATGGAGGGATTTGCCTGAATTGATCTTGATCCAAGTGAAAGATGGCAGCGATAGTACCCAGACATCGTCACTAAAAGCTTCTGTCGCATGAATGCCATCGAATCCGCCATAGTAGAAGATGTTGAAGCTTGAACGATCTGAAGCCGTAGCGACTACGGCGCATCCTCGAGTTCGTGCGCCTGGACCATCTTTGGTTTCCTGCTGGTACCACTTTTTGCTTTCGATATCGTATATATCTATTTTCTGCATGAACTCGGGGCTTTGCTTTTCCTGTCACCACAAAGTCAGCTTGTGCCTCGTGTTGAGTCTGAATGTGACTTACACTCCCCGCCTCATTGGGCGACTTTTTACTTTGTCCAACCCATTGAGGATACACAACACCACCTAAAACAACAAGAATACCCTTCTTACCCACTGGGACCCAAACAACCTCTGCGTTGGCTCGTCCCTTGACGTTCTTGAGTGTTGTGTTGTCCCAAGTTTCGTAGAGTTGCTCCTCCATATTCAGCGTGATGAGAGTGTCGGAGACATTAGTGGCCCTGTTTTTCGGATCATTGGTGAAGAAACCTCCGTGCGTGGGTGATCTCAAGCCAGAGAAGTAGAATGCGAGGTTTTCTGATGGCACATTCGCGGCACCTCCATAGGCGACATATCGAGTAACGTCCTTGCTCAGTTCGCGATCGGAGAAACCTGGCTTCCATGTTGGTTTGTCTGGCCCATACTGGAATGCCTGGTAAGCCAGGACGAAACTCTTGTCGGGTGCCTTGTACAAGTCGTTATTCTGTAATAGGTCGCCACCGTAAAGGAAGAACTCTTCATTGTTACCTAGAAGAGCACCGTCGACGAAGTTCGGCGCAGCACCGTTGCTGTTTCCTGAACCACCGCGTGCTTTGGACATAGCCGGCTTGTCGAGGAGGATCTTAGTAACATTGGTAGTCGTGTTGAACGGAGTGCTCAAGTTGAAGTTGAGGATTATGCCCTCATTGTTACCTTGGACTGTTAGTCATTCCAAGATGGATAGATAATAAAAGGACATACCTGTGTCAATGCCTGTCTCTGGTGGACCAGAATTCATATATGCAGTCCATCTGATATTACCACCATCCAGATACACCATATCCCGAAGCATAATTGCTAATTGGATATTAGATAGAGCCATTGACGGATGAGTAGATGGTATTCTTACCTCTTGGCTGCTCCCAAGTACATATCTCGGTACTGATTTGGCCATTTTTCCAGGCATCAAACTGAGCGACAGCTGGGCCTATGGCCGTCGTTAAGAATGCCCACGACGCAATATTTCTAAACATCATGATTGCAATCATGAGCTATCAGAGGGCGTCGCACAGGGCAGGCGTTTGTGGGAGATTAATTGAAAGAAAAAGCTAGTGGACCATTGCTTATCCTATCCTCTAGGCTTTCCTAATAACCGGCAAACACATCGGATACTCGTTGGGAGGCAAAAGCGGACAGGTGATAGGGCTGGTTGGGGAAGGCAGGTAATCTCTACTGAACAAAGAAACAGCCTTGATCTAGAATCATAGAGCGTCAAAGCATTCAAGCGGCTTGATACTCGGCGGGTTTGTGTAGTGTGGATGTAGACAGTAGGCAACGGTTAGGGAATCAGGTGCCAAGTAAATGGTTGTAAGATGAGAAAGGATACGGCGCAAAGTGAACCCAAAACGGTCTGTAAGACAGAATACGAAGATGTCAAGCAAGTGTACAGTATTCTCTGTTGGGCAAACCGTTCGCCACTGGAAGCAGTCAAGATCGGACAAGACAAGATGGGGTGGGATGGAGGGGATGGGCAGGGCTGAGAGATCAGCTGTTCCTCATGTCCAGAAAGCCTAGACAGCCTAGACAGCACACTTGTTGGTCAGGGTGGGTTAAAGTGCTATCGAGCCTTATCCATGCTCTTCAGTGGCTCCCCATGCGAAAATGGACACCATCTTGCTGCGGTGTAGCATGGTCTGCATGGTTTGGTTACGGTCATTGTCACGCTTCCGAGCTGACACCGTTCTGTATGTAGAGACATTGCTCTTGACAAGGATCACTCCCATGTCTCTGCTCAGCCTCAATACTCTGGAGCCTGATATCACCGCTAACTACAGAGTAGTAAGCCGCAAAGACGGTTGAGAATGGTTCATCCACTTTAAGTGTGAAAACTTTTGGGCAGCGGTAAACAGGTGGATATACTATTTCTAATGAGGGCTGAACTTGACAAGTTTTCTGATCCATGATCGACCACGAGCTAAGCCAGGATACAGGCACAGTTCTGATCAGAACCGTGTTCAGCTCATGCAACCGATGATGGGACACATGCTGACCGGTGGCTGTAGGGGGAATGGATTGACAGCCAAGACAAGGTGCAGGCTGTCAAGTTTCCGTGAACAAAGGCTGAAAAATAGATGGGCCAACAATTGTGGTGTTTTGTTTCACAGACTACCAACAGCCACAGCCGCTAGGTGGCCCAGGCTGTTGGAATCACGGCGATCTCGCATAACGTTTTAAATTGATTGGACCAGTTGGTCGGATTCGAGTTGCAGAAAGAGTAGAGTTTTGCTGGTAGGGTTGTTGCTAGTCAGCATGGCTCCCTATTGCGACAGAAGACGGACACGGACATGGCCGAACGGAATAACATGCTCTTTCTGGTAGAGATGTCATGTCAGGTCAGAGTCGCTCGCAAGAAGAAACTCAAGAGAGAGTGAGTGCAGTGCAAAGCCAAAAGTGCCATCCGTTGAAGAACGGGCAAAAAAGGCTTCGGAGGCTGGGCTTAACCAGGATTGGACTGACATAGCCGATCTCACCATCCACATCCTTGCCAAAAATAAGCACTGGTATATGTCGGAGAGGAGACATGTAACGATACCACACCTTTGGATACTCTCTCCGCAACGACTAGGAGAGGAGAGGCTCCGACCATAGAGAAAATGGAATTATTTTTACGATGCAAATGCAAGGATGATCTCTCCATCAACCACGGCATGCGTGTGCTGGCAACCTAAGCATCCAGACCATCCACGTCTTGCATCGAGGCCCTGGCCCCGCACATGCAGGCCATGACCGTGATGAATTAAAAGTCGCGCAGATGTCAGACAGGCTCCAGGTGAGGTCGTGACTAGGGAGAGTAGGCGATACAGCATCCGGCGAGAGCGATGTTTTGTTATTGAGGTGGATAAGTGTGGATTTGAGAACAAAGAAGAGGTCGGGATGATGATTCATCTGCCAACGGAATAAGTCGGCCAAGGGCCATATCTGATCCGAGCACCACGTTGATTGTTGTCCATGTTGTTGTTGTGTTGTGTTGGATCCAACGTTGCCATGCGGTAGGCAGAACAAAAACCCGAATAAGGCTCGGTATGCGGGTTATAGCGGGCTCAAGGTTGACCCAGTGGGGGAGGGGGAGCAGTCAGCTTTTAGCTCAGCGACACTAGACCTCGTGCATAGAGATTGGCCGACCGACATTCATTCTAGAGTCAGGTACGCGAGTTCTAGCGATGTCTGTATTCTCTTTTTGGTTTCATACCCAAGAAGCAAGTTATTTTATTTTATTTTTAATATGATATCTCAATATTTTGAAGGTGAACTGCTGCAATGATCTACGTCCGATATTAAAGTGATGGTAGAGTGACATCCAGTGACGAGATGCTCCCCACTCTCTCCCGCTTCCACTTCCACAGGGCTGGGCCGAAGCAAAAAGGCCCGTCCAGGATTGGACTTCTTTGTTTAGACTCCCGCCAATCAAATCACAAGATGCCCTGAGAATCAGGCTGTGGCGCCCTCCTCTTCGCCCGTTTCACTAATAAGCCACCGGACTAACTTCCACTAACTAACTTCCCGCAACTACCTACCTACATACACTCAACAAATAGAACTTCCATTATGCCCTCTCCACTTCTTTGACATCCAACTTTCAAAGCCTTGTTCTGCTTCTGTCTCATTGTTTATGCAACATCGTCCATCTTACACCCAATGACTCGCTGAGAACAATGTGACTGGCCAATTTGCACTTTTAATACGAGAAATTCTGAACCCCTCTACACCCAAAACCTTTCCATCGTCCTTTGAGAACCGGCTCTCGACGAGCCACAGCATCATTGGCGTACCTTGCACGTCAAATCAGTGATACGTCTGCCGCATTGTCTATTAATATCACGGACCAGTTAATGTCACAGTCTTGCGCGTCTGGTCTTGGCTTTCAGGCTGGAGGACGGGGTATCGTTCGCCTAATTGACCGTCTATCTTATCCTCCAAACTATGTCAGATACTCGGTTCCATCGGTGCCAGGTGTGGCCTGGTCGACCGTCAGCAGAACCCTCGTGGGTTCTTGAAAAAGTGATGTGAGGTGATATTGTCACTCCTCCGCCCCTCCACGGCCCGCAGTGCGTGCTGGATCTGAACGTCCGAGTGCGTGATATAGAATCTCCCAAGACAATGCCCTTGTCCGAGTGGACCTGTAGGGCCGTTCTGCTTTCTCAATCGGGACATATTTCATCGTGGCTACCCCTGTCAGACCCTTGTTCTCATCCATGTTCAAGGCCTTGTTGCCCATGCTACGTATGTATGTACGGATCGCTCACGGTACAGTAAAGTCAGCAACCTCAGGTGAGGTACCCACAAACTCATCCAGAGCTTTTTAGCTTCACTGTTGTACGCCTGCTCAATGGATCTTTTGTGATGTTCCTTGCTCTTTGTCTCGAGTCATCTTGTCTATAGTGACCTGATTGAGATCTCTTTAGTTTGAGCTAACGCTTCACCTGGCGACTCGGCTCTGTTCTTACATCGACCCGCGACTCGGCTCCCCCAGCTGTTCCCCTGCCGTGTCAACACATCAGAGTGGCTTATTGGAGACTATATTGACTCCAATTGCGGATGTTGATGCAAGTCGTCTTAGGCTCAGCCCCCAACCTCGTCTCCGGTCCTCCATCATATATCTGTCCGAGCTCAGAGCTTTGGGGTTCTTTGTTCTACATTCTCTAAATCTTGACCAAGAAGAGTTGGACTTTGACCTTCGTTTAAACCACACTCGCTTCTAGGTCCATACAAGCCTGACGCTGCCATCACTCGTTGCGTTCAAGGCAGTTGCCTGCCATGCGCTTCTCACTATTGCTCAGCGTCTTGGGCGCGGCAGCCGTTGAGATCCCAGCTCAGAATGGCGGAGACGGTCTCTACCGTAGGAGTGAATCCGCAAGCATCCCTTCTGCTGCTGCCAATACTCCGGCACCAGCTCAAGATGGTTATGTCGCCAATGCTCCCGAAGCTCAGAATCCCAAGGCCAAGGTCGACTCAGAAACGACAGCGGCGCCAGCACCTGAGGTCACCGTTTCTAAACCGGTTGAAAAGGATGGAGACAGTGTTGCTCCCGGCCCCGAGGATAGCACCATAGTGGTCGACAACACGATGATGGTTTGGAATGTCAAATGCGGTTGTCATCAGCCTGTGCCGACGACGACTGATCTTCCACCTCCCATACCTCCCCCGAGCGGCTATCCTGTCCATCCGCCAACTACGACCAGTGATCCCCCAAAGCCCCCGACTACAACAGTTGACCCCCCAAAGCCCCCGACGACGACTAGCAAGCCGTATGAGCCACCGACCACTACCCCGAAGCCTCCCACCACCACCAGCAAGCCTACTGAGCCTTGGTAAGTGTCAATATATCGTTTGAAGAACCATTACTAACTCGTTTTAAGCGGACCAGGGGACACCGTCACTGTTACTCAAAAAGAGACTGTCACTGAGAAGGTCACTGAGAAGGTCACTGAAAAGGTCACTGAAAAGGTCACCAAGAAGATCACGGTAACCAAGAAAGAGACAGTAACTGAGCCAACTACTGTGGTTCACACTCAACCTGGAACTACTGTATACCACACTGAACCTGGAACCACTGTATACCACACTCAACCCGGAACCACTGTGTACCATACTGAACCTGGAACGACGGTGATAGAAACCGTCCGCGGATCAACAGTCATTGTAACTCAACCAGGAGAGACCATCATCAAGACTCTCCCCCCAGTCACAATTACTCAAGATGGAAGCACTATCACAGTCCCTGGACCTACTATCACTGAGGGTGGAACAACTGTGACTCTGCCTGAAAAGACCGTCACTGAGCCCGGACCCACTGTCACTAAGCCTGGAGTTACAATCACCGAGGATGGAGGCACTGTTACAGTCCCCGGACCTACTGTCACTGAGGCTGGAACAACCGTGACTCTTCCTGAAAAGACCGTTACTGAGCCCGGTCCCACCGTCACCGAGGATGGAGGCACCGTTACAGTCCCTGGGCCTACTGTCACTGAGGCTGGAACAACTGTCACTTTGCCTGAGAAGACCGTTACCGAGCCTGGACGAACTGTAACTCTTCCTGGAGAGACCATCACTGAGCCCGGGCGAACTGTTACTGAAGCTGGAGAAACTGTAACTCTTCCAGAGAAGACCGTTACCGAACCCGGAAGAACCATCACTGAGGCCGGAACAACTGTAACTCTTCCTGAGAAGACTATTACGGAGCCCGGCAGCACTGTTACTGAGCCCGGTCAAACTGTAACTCTTCCTGGAGAGACCGTCACTGAGCCTGGACGAACTATTACTGAAGCCGGAGAAACTATAACTCTTCCTGAGAAGACTGTTACGGAGCGCGGTAGCACTGTCACCGAGGCCGGATCAACGATCACGCTGCCTGGCCTGACAATTACCGATATTGTTACCGTCCCAGGAACCAGGGTTACAATCACTGAGACTGAAGACGAGACAGTGACAGTCCCCAAGACTATTACTCAACCTGGTGAAGATAGAACCATTGAGAGGACTGTTACTCAGCCTGGTGAAGATAGAACCGTTGAGAGGACTGTTACTCTTCCTGGCAAGGAAACAGTCATTACAATTTCTGGTGAAGAACGAACTGTCACTATTCCCGGAGAGCGTACTGTTGTAACTGTACCTGGAGAGCAGTCCACCGTCACGGTTGAATCGGTTGTCACTGAGCGGCTGCCAGCGGAGACGGTGACTCTCACCAAGGATGGAGAGACTATTGTCACAGTGGTCCCAGGCCCTACAACTGTCTACACCACCACCTTGACCATTGCTCAAACAGTGCAACTCCCTCCTACCACAGTCACTGCCACTCCAGGACGCATCACTGTGTGCCCCAAGCCTACAGGCAGATCTGCTCCCTTGAACCCCAAGTCGGATCTCACGTTTGGTTGTGAGCCCGGCTACGTCTGTAGCCCACCCAAGCCATCATGGTGTAACTTCTGGGCTGAGCCACCGTCTGAGAACTACCTTTGCGAGCCCCAGTACTGTATCAAGGCTCCCAAGGTGAAGAAGACCAAGTGGCGCAAGGGCAAGACCGGCTACTACCCGCGTTCTCCTGGTTACTTCAACCTAAACCCTGAGGCTTTCGGTCTTTCTTACGACATCTTCGAGAAGCAGGAGTATGAGAAGATCGTCAGTGGTGAGCTCAAGACCTTCACCACTGGAAACTGGGCCTCACAGACAACCCTGAGTGACTGGCCCGACGCTACTACGTCGATGGTAGAGGGTTATGACTACCTCCCTAGCAACAACCAACGACGTGGAATGCACATGTTCGATAAGCGAGCCGTCACTCCGGCCATTTGCTACGATGACTGTGATGGCGCTTACAAGATTGCACTCTCTACCGGAAAATCGGACAAGCTCTGCAAATCGGGTTCCTCCTTCGACAACAGCTACCAAATGTGTCGAACTTGTATCAAGGACAACACGAGCTCAAACAAGAACACCATTCGTGACTACGTTGAGCCTCAGTTCAATCAATTCATCAGCTACTGTGATGGAAAGGATACTACAAGTGCCACCTCGGACGGCGTTCGCCCCCAGTCCCAGGTCACTGGATCTGCCGACGTGGAGACGACGGGTCAGGTTGAGGCCACCTCTGGCGGCTTCACTGCCCTTCCCGAAACAACAGATGACTCTGAGCCTGAGTCTACCAGTGCTAAAGCTAAGCCCCAGCGCACCACTACTGACGCTCCTAAGACAACTTCCAAGGCGTCCGTCACCACGGATGCTGATGAGCCTTCCAGTGTCGATGCTGAAAGCACAGACAACTTCCAGCCTACTTCCACGGTAGATGCTGAAGAAGATGAAGAGACTACGATTTCGGCCAAGGCAACTCGAAAGGCCGAGGCAACCGAAACTGAGACAGAGGCAGCTGAGGAGACATCAAGCGATGGGTCTGAAAACTCCGAAGCTGGTGAGTCCACCACATTGTCTATTACTGCCAAGAGTGTTGCCGTTACTGTTACATCGTCACTTGATGACTCTGAGACTGATGCAGATTCTACTATCACAGAGACGGGATCAAGAACTGCCCGGACAAAGGGCGCCAAGACGGACTCTGAGGCTGAGACAGAGACAGAAACAGAAACAGATGATTCTGAAACTGCCACTGAGACCACCATCAATTCCACTCGCTCTGGCAAATCGCATGCTACTGAGACTGAAACAGAATCTGGAGCTGCCGCAACAGAGACAGAGACAGAGACAGACTCTGCTGGCGCTGGTTCTGCTTCTGAGACCAGGTCTCGCCTCGAGACACGCACTTCATCATCTACCTCAGGGGAGACCTCAGAACCTTCAACTGTTGAGCCTTCTGCTGCCTCTCGCCTGACGGCCAGTTTTGCCACTTTCATCGCTCTCTTGTCGATGCTAGTGATTCTCATTTAATCTTCAACCCCCCCTTTTTTTACATATTTTTTCACGACACTCCTTAACGATAATGTCTATTCGACAACGACGGCATGTTTATGTTTACGCTTCATGGATACTCAATGCACATACGGGAATTTAACAGAAATGATACATATTTGAGATTTTCTTTTTGGCTTTTGCCACGACACTCATTTGGCGCATGGTGGGAAGCATATAGAATTAGCATTGAGATACCAGACACTCCTTATAGATACCACGGGAATGAGCGAGGGGATGATTGTTTTTGGTTGAGGGAACAGGTCATGAGCGACAGGGTTTAATACCAGGGAGAGCACAAGATGCATGGCAAGCGGTTGAAAATTGATTATATAGTCGTCGCCAGTTTGGCGAGCTAAGTTTGGAATTTTGTCGCCTGTGTTGTGTTCTGTGTGATATGATATAGTGTGATATAGTACAGGAACAAAGCACAATCTTCTGGCATATCATCTGACAAAAGGAAATATTGTTTGTTATCGTGAATTCGTTTCGAATCGTGCAACATCCGGCTCCGCTACCAGGCGCACCGCAAAGACATGTCTTGAATATATGTCAGTATATAGCACTGCAATAAGATCATCAAACTCACCGTTTTTTTGTTTTGTTTGTGTTTTTTGTTTATTTACCAATCACTTAATCCAAGCTCTTTGCGTTTCACATAAAGAGGTTCGTCAAAGTTGCCCGCCTCCAGAGACTCGAGGCATGCAATCTCTGCATCGACAGCGGACCTGCGACGAGGAAAGACCCAAAAGGATGGAAAAGAGAGGCCGAGCATATTGAATATATCTTGCTGTGGTGTAGTTGTAGCTTTAGGATGGAATTGTTTTGAACAAGATATTCAGACAGTCTCGACAAAAATGGATTCCGCCACCTGTCTTATATATCCAAATTCCTCATCGATAATCTTGATCCAATTCCCCTTAAACGCCTCCATCTTGAAAATCTCCCAAGATCTATCGCAATATCAGGACGGAAAAGGTATGGTATGAACCCTTAAGGGTTCTGGGCTTCTAGCTTGGAATGCAAGGGGTATAAAACGCCTCGTGGCGGCCGAGACAGATGATCAGATCTTAAGAGGACCTAGTTTTTCGGGATAGCATTGCTCTGGGTGATTGGAATGCTAAAGCTCTAGTTGAGAAGAGCCAATCCCTGTCGATCATGGACGAGTTTGACGTAGTGACCCTGATACTAGTCCTCAGGAACGGCATCGATCTTGAGATATGTGACGACATTTGACGGCTGAATTCAAACAAATCAGGTAAAAAATGACATAGTTTTGTCAATCATGGATGCTTCAACAAGAGCCTCTCTTTTTCATTCATTCACAAAATGCAGTACCTGAAAATTCATCATGTTCCAACCCCAACGCCGTCATTCCTGAGCTTGCTCATGCCATGCACCTTGGTAGCCCATAGTCTGTGTCTGTTTGTATCCAGCTTTTGCCTCCCATCCCAACCCAACCCAACCTATCCAACCCATCCGTCATTTATCTGTCTAAAAGGTCATGTCTCATTCCACAACCAGTCCCTCGAGCACGCGCATCGCTTTTGTGCCTTCGCTCTCGAACCGGTTAACGATCGACTCGCACTCATGCTTCAACTTCTTCTCAGCCTCTGAAGCATTGTAGTAGATCCACTCCTGAACTGTCATCTGCTTCTCAGGTGACGTCAAAGTCTGCCCTTGCTTCAGATACCGCTCCACGCCGATCTCCTTGTCCGAGGTGATGACACGTGGTGATCCAAAGACAGCATCGAGGTCCAACTCTGTCCATGGCGCTGTGCTGCGCAGTCCCGCAATCACGTTGCGCCTGGATGGTGAGGAGCGCGTGGGTGTTGAATGCACCTCGGCGATTGCTACTCGCTTGGGGTTGGAACTCGAAGTGGGTTTGGATGAAGGTGGTTGGTTCTCAGCATCTGAGGACTGTGGTGACTGGGAGGGTGAGATGGCTGCTTGACGGGCTGAAGGTGCGGGAGAAATGATCCTCCCAGGTGTAGATGGCGGGTTTGTCAGATGAGCTGCGCTTTGAGGTGGTGACGAAGGCATAGGCTGTGCTGCAGGTGATGTTTGCGCCGATTCGAATGATACAACACGAGGGGCATCTTCCTCCTTCTGTTCCTCAGACGCATAAACCTCGACGTCTTCTTGCATCAGCTCGTCCTCTGGCTGTGTGAAAGGCTGTGTAGATTCCTGGCTGGCCGCAGCTTCAGCCAGCTTTCGGGCCTCCAGTGACTTCTTTGAAGGTCGTCCACGACCACGCTTAGGAGCCGCATCACTCAACTGACTCTCATCAGCTCCGACAGATGGACGAGATGGGAGAGACACCAACGAAGCCTTGGAAGGACGTCCTCGGGGTCGCTTTGCGGGTGGGTCCTTGGGGAGCTCAGTAGTAGGCTCTTCTGGGGCTTCAACCAGCTCTAGTTCATCGGCAGAAGCCCGAGAGGCGAGAGATGCCTTTGATGGACGTCCACGACCTCGCTTGCCCGCACTCGAGCGAGAAACATTCGACTTCTTTACAACAGTATCGGTGCTAACGAGACTGTCCTGGTGAGTTGTTTCGTCCACTTCTGATTGGGCAGCCTCTTCTTCGGGCACTTCAGCTTCTTCGGGTTGGTCTTGTTCAGGCTCGACCTCATCTTCCTCAACGGGCTCGGGTGCCGCTTTCGTCTTCTTCGACTTGGTCTGTTTGGAAACCTTCCTGGTTCCAGCTTTTCTTCCCTTCTTAGGGATGTGCAACTCTTGGTGTTCAGGCTCGGGCTCAGATTCCACTTCTGGTTCTGGTTGCACCTCATCTTCAGGTGCTGGCTCCTCATCAACCTCCATCTCAGCTTGCAAAGCTCTAAGTTCATCATCAACTTCATCTTCATCGGGCTCCACTGGTCGGGGATTCAACATGGCATAGTCCCGTGAATACTCGAGCTGTTCAGCCTGAGCTAGAGATCGCTTTACTCCCCTTCCTTTCTTGCTCTGATGTCTTTCGGAATCCGAGTCAGCTGTTATCTCGTCGTCTTCGGAAAGCTGTCTCTCAAGATCCGCTTCTAGTTGTCGTTCAATCTCATCATCATCAGGAAACGCTCCGGGTGTTGCTTCGTAACCTGCTGTAACGACCTCCGAGGTAGTAGAGCTGAAAGATGCATTGAGAGATGACTTGGCTGAGGGCTTTCTGGATGTCTTCTTTTTGCCGCCCTTCTTAGCATCCACACTTTCAGTCACATCTACCTCCTCATCGTGTTGCAGCGTTGATTCATTTGCAGCAACGCTTGCGGGTTTCCGTGTAGCGCGCTTCTTGATCGGTGGAGACACAGCCAGACTACTTGCGTCTTCCACGGCTGAGCTGTCTCGCTTCTTCCCTCGAGAAGGTTTAGTTGGTAGCGGTGCTTCTTCTTCTTCTTCTTCTTGGACAGGTTCCTCAACTTCTTCGGCGGTGGTTTCCTTCTTGGTCTTTGTTTTTCGTCCCTTGGTGGTCGCTTTACGTGATTTTGCCTTCTTTCCGCCTTGTGCAGTCGAACTTGTTGTCAAGACACTGTCGTCAATAGCAGCTGTTGACTCGCTGATTGAGGTCATTTCCGAAGCGACAGTAGCGACAGATTGAGTAGACAGACGCGACGCTTTGGAAGCGCCTCCAGCCTTGGTGCGACTCGATTTCTTGGCCAATTTCGATTGCTCTCGGAGGATAAAGAACGGACATCCAGGGGATCGGTTGTGGTGCTCATCGCTGTAGGCACTTGTTAGTCGACAGCATATAGGGATGGTAGAAAAGTGTGTTACTCACAGAGGCTTGTCGCCGGGTTCCCAACCATCGAGGGCGAGTTGGCAGTAGGTACATGTAGCCATGTCGTCTGAGTCTTCAGTGGGTGTGTATTTCCATCCTGCGTCAACCAACTGCTTGGTTTTGCATTTCCATCCCTTCTTAGAATCGTGAGGCCACCTGCCAGCAAATGTGGCCTTTCTCGCTTCCTTCATGTGTGGCTGATCGGGGTCTTGTTGCGCATAATCCCCGACTTCAGCCTCGATCGCGGCGACAATGGCCCAGCCGCATTCGGAAGAATGCGTCAAGTGTTCGACGAGGGGATCATCGTCAGCTTCCCAGCCGTCGAGGCCCTTATGGCACAGGTAACATGAAACATTGTCGGGGTTCTGTGGTGTGGGGTTGAAGAAAAGACCGGCGCGAGCGAGCTAGGAGAGTGTCAGCGTTTTATGATTATGGATGCCCGGGCATGTTGTGGGTATCGTACACTCGCGGGTGTGATGGATTTGTGCGGCCAGTTCAGAGCTTTTGTGCCTCTTGCACTCGCTGAAGAACCTCGCTTCTTTGTGCTTTTTTGGAAGGAGGCCAAGCGGCTCTCGTATGTGATGAATTGGTCTGTGGCGTCGTCAAAGGACATGGTTGTGTGTGGTGTTGCGCGTGAAAGCGCGGTCAGTCAAGGGTATTTAAATCAAAGACGCGATGCTTTGGGTCGGTTGGTCGTGAACAAAGTTGGAAAAAGGGCCAACGGTCGACGGGTGTTGTGTTGAAAAGAGAAAATTCAAGAGATAATTGTGCTCATTACAGGTTTTGTTCAACTCAAAAACAAGGCCGCGCGCTGCGTCAACACATAAGACTGAATGATGGTGGAAGAAGGAATTGAATTGGTGATAGTTTTGTTTGTATGTAACTAGGTAGGTCCAAGTTATCGAGCAACGAACCTAAAGTGTCGGGGTGGGTCCTGGCGCGTTTGTTTACTTTGGTGGGTCTCGCCAACGGGCAGATCCAAATCCAAACATGTACCTACACCAATGAACCCCCAGATATTTATATCTGATACGGTGAGCAAGGCGTGATTATTACTATTTAGTGAGGGATTTCAACGGTCTATGAGTTTAATTGGGTGCCATTCGATCTATTCCTGAGTGTATATTATTACCAATCACCTTTATCTTGTTTCTCCTGGCCTGACTATTATCATAGAGACGAAAAGGTACGTAGTAAATCAAGTGAATAGATATTCATATATCTGATTGGTCAACTAACTCGATACCCATCTCACAGCTTTCCTGCTGCCTTCAATCCTCGCTCCCCGTCAACCAAGATACACCATCCCTCATGTCCTTGGCCACCATCACCAGCAACAACAGCCTCGAATGTCCCCGGAGTATGAGCAAACTTGAGAACAGCATCGTCAAAACTGCCAGGCTGCAGCCAAACTGACGGAATACCCTTCTCTTTTGCCTCTCTGAGCACCTGGAGGGTCGCTGCTGGCGGAGTAATGACGGAGAGAGACGTCTGCGTAGGGTTCGAAAGAGCGGTCACATTAGGAACAGTAGCGTGATCCTGGTTCAAGGCGTTGATGGTCTCTGAGCCCGGGTTGATAGGAGTAACTGGTAGGTCATGATGGACATACCAGGCAAAGACTAAGTTCCTTGATTAGCATTACTAGGTAGGTATCACAAGCAATGAAGACAAGCCTCACCCCGATGCCCAAACTTAGCAGGGTTAGAACTGGCACCCGCCACGGCATAGGCGGATGATGAGAAGAATTTACGAACGGTAGCCTCGGTCGTCGCCATCTTGGACTTTAATGATAGGTTTACTAGTTCAGAAGAATAAAGTGCTCTGCGATGTTGTATGTGAGTTTGTACCGAGGATAAAGGTTACTGCGGGGCTTTATTAGTTGTACAACTTGATGGCCCATCAGTTGCGTCACAGCACCGAGACAATGCAATCTAGCCATTATAAATCATTAGTGGATTATGCTTCATTGTGGACGAATTAGGAGGGACTTCTTCATTGAGAAGCTGTTGTTGGAGATGGTTTCTGTATTTAGGTAAGTTCCGTGGTACAAGTAAAAGCATCTCTTAGGAACTTGTAGAAATGACTCGCCGTAAGAAGGCTGTTTCCTTCATCCAACGTTACGCAAAGTCAATTGGAACAGGTTATGCTATGCCTCTTAAGAGTTAAAATAAAACGTTATGAGGGGTGTTGTATGATTGATTGACTATAAAGTTGAGAAACCCTTCTGTTATGCTTCAAAGTACAGAGTACATACTAAATTAGTAGGTTAGTAGTCAAATTCATGTACGCATCAACGCAAACACTCAAGCAATACTGATAGATAAAGATGCATTTGACTGGATAAAACTGAGATATCAGCTCTTCCTACTCAGTAACAATAAAAAGCGATAAGCCAAGTGGTGCATTGAAAAATTCAAGATTCAGTATGTATCTAGAGATGTTTAGGGTAGCTATACCAGGTTGGTGTCGTGAAACAGCAACGCGGGATCAGATCAGGATCGTTCGCCAGGATGTGCAGATCTACGATTAACTTCATTACGTACTTGACTAGGACTGTATTTTATCCGCTTCTGAAGGAGCATTGCTAGTCAAAGTTGGGCAAAATTCAGGCCAAGAGATAATTTCCGAGATCGCTGGTTGAGTGAAACCCCGTGATGGATTCAAAAGAGATTAACCAGTTACTACGGGGTACATGACGCCGAGTAGTCACCGCACATATCATATAACATTTCTTGTTGGAAAAGTCTATAACCAGAGACATAGCAACAGACTCATATATTTGCGGTGTAAGCCATTGGCCCGAAGCTAGCAGCTCGATTATCACGTAAATTCTTGGCGAAACATACGAACTGGGGTCGCCAGCCGTTGTCTGGCGAAAAAGACACATTGGAAACAGACAACCAAGAACACGTGATAAACACCATGCTGCTTGATCATTATTGAGTTGCATTATTGAAACATGAATAAAGTTGATGAATACATAGGCATTGCCAATATCTTATGTGACTGTTATAATACGAAGGGTCCAGTGAGGCTCTGTCCGAGTTGCAAGGAACTCATAAACTCCGTGCTATTGCCAAGACGTTTTGAACTTGGCCTTGAGAAAGCAATCAACGTTTGGAATTGATGTACAGCTGGCCAATGGTCTCAAGCCAGTATCGTACGCTATGTAGTACATAACTCTGTATTGATCCAAAAGGGGCCTTGCATTATTTACTCCGTTTCCAATAGTTTCACCGCCAAACGACATTAGCGGACTAATGACAAAATAAAGCGGGCAGTACCCCCTCTAAAAGAATTGCTCAAGTGGTCCATCATTTTCTGACCTACAGGCCTGGCTTACTTTGGCCCATAAACTGACCCCGTTGCCCTGTCAGTGTAGGGGAAAAGACAGCAGGGAGGCCAGAGCGTGGAGAGGAAATGCAAATGGAATGCAATCTTGGCCCTCTTTTCTACCTTTTTCACCTTTCAACCTCTCAACACCATTTTCTGCTCTCGAAATCATCACAAAAAGACATCTTTGACCGTTAGAGCACTGCTTGTTGTGTTACCAAGCCGAGCAGCCACACACACTACCGTCAACCTTAACCCCTCCAATATAATAAACAAACCCAAAAATGGTGAGTGAGCTCCAGTTGCCCCGGACACCCCTTTCTTCGCCCACGTAAACAATGCACCCCGCCCTCTGATTCGACAGTCTGGCCGCCCGAATAGTTGGAAGTTGGTTTGCATCAGCTCAGTTCGCACGGCACAAGCCAAGCTTTCGTTTTTCTGCATCTTGCATCTGAACCGCAACACTTTCAATCGCATTCTTCACAACACATTTTCAACGGAAACAAAACATCATCATCATAATACGCAACCATGTCTTCTAACAAGTTCGATTCTCAGGCTTCTACCAACTACAAGGAGGCTTTTGCCCTGTTCGACAAGCGTGGAAACGGCCGTGTCACTGTTGACAGCCTCGGTGATCTGCTGCGCGCCTGCGGCCAGAACCCTACCCTCTCCGAGATCCAGGATCTCGAGAAGAATGTTGGTGGTGAATGTGAGTACACTCTGCAGCGATGGGGGTTTAAAAGCGCATAACTGACTTTTCTGGCGCAGTCGACTTCGAGACATTCCAGCGTGTTCTGAACCGCCCCGGCGGCTTCCGCGACCCAGGCGAGCCCGAGGAATATTGCCGCGGATTCCAAGTGTTTGATAAGGATATGACGGGTTTCATCGGCGTCGGCCAGCTCAAGTACATCCTGACAAACCTGGGCGAGAAGATGACTGATGAGGAGGTTGATGAGCTCCTCAAGGCCGTTGACACCAGCTCAGGCCAGGTCAACTACACTGGTAGGTTTTGTATGATTCGCACCCCGATTTAGCAGTGACTAATTATGGACACAGACCTCGTGCGAACCATTCTCGCCAACTAGGCATGTACAGACAGATACGGGCGGATTAGGTTATGCATCTGCGTTGACGGACAGGCGTTTGCTTTGCTTAGGGATATGTATGGATGGAATCGACTATGGATACGCTGAAATGATGAATTATTGCTACGCTTTTGCGACGCACTAGCATGTTGGAATTTTGTAGATATTTGGGGGACATGAGTTTGGAATAAAGCTCTATGTGTCTGTCTCTTGATTATAATGGTGGTGTTTCACATCTTTGGTCAAGCTATCATGCATGGCAACCGAGAATGAATGACTGTATGACTTACCTAGGCACTCGCTTCTGTTTACCCAAACAGTTTCATAAATACCAATTAAACTCGGGCCTGAGTCAGGCCTTGTTTATGCCATAATTAGAGCACTTATTAACGACACTCACTAGCCGCCCTGATCATGACACCGCATCCGTATCCGATTGCCCCGCGTTTTCCACTCGTTAAGCGGGTCCTCGAAGGAGCTGTAGGTAGCTGCACCTCCCCTCCCACCATCGCATCGCCCCATCTTGTTGCATCTCCAGCAACGCCGTCTCAACGCCTTTGACGCCAGGACACGCATTTATCTACTTAGTCTGAGGGTAAAGGCCCCTCTTTCAACTGTAGGTTGTCTCGATATTTCATCTCCAAGCCAATCAATCAACATCCCAAGAAACATTCCAACTTACGAATCGTCATATCCATAGGTAGCCAAGCTGGACAAGCGAGCTTCCCGCAAGCCCCTCCTCCTCCTCCTACTCTCTTTCTTCTTCCTTATAGTTGCCGTCACTCTGGCTTCCTCACGAGCTTTCTCTCGTATCGGCTCTCTAGTGAATCATCTTAGATTCCAAGCCCCTCGAACCATTCTATCACGAAGACAGCTCGTCACCAGCACAATGGCTCCTGACAAGTATCGCAACCCTCCTCAGGCGCCGCCTCTGTTCACCGCCACCCCCGAGTCGATCACGGCCGACACCAAGAAGCTCTGTGATGCTACCAAGAGTGTGCTGGACTCTGTAGCTGCCAATGCTAGCACCGACAGTGCTTCCTTCGCCAATGTGCTTGAGCCAATCCTTATCGATGAGAACCTGGCTGCTACCCACAGACGCATCTTGACCTTCTATCACCATGTTTCCACCAACAAGGAGCTGCGCGATGCTTCTACTGAATCTGAGAGAGTCTTCAATGACTTTGGCATTGAGTGCAACATGCGAGAGGATATCTTCAACGCCGTGGATGCTGCTTATGCCAACCGATCGTCCCAGGATCTCACCAAGGAACAGGCGCATATCTTGGAGAAGGAGAGACAGAAGTACATCCGAAACGGTCTTCGTCTACCCGCCGGTCCCAAGCGAGATCGGTTCAAGGAGATTCAGAAGCGCCTGAGTGAACTTGAGATCAAGGCCCAGACAAACCTCAACGAAGAGAAAGGTGCCATCTGGTTCACTCCCGAGGAGCTTAAGGGAGTTCCTTCTGATGATATCGATATTGATTCACTCGAGAAGGGTACTGGCGAAAACGAGGGCAAGGTTAAACTCTCATTCAAGTATAACCATTACTTCCCTCTTATCAAGTATGCCAACAACGCCGATACCCGACGCAAGTATACTGTCGCGGAATCCAACAAGGCCAATGTCAACGTTCCTATCTTCCAAGAAATCATCACCCTCCGAGACGAAGCTGCCCGACTTCTCGGTTACGACAACCATGCAGCTATGCGCATAGAGGAAAAGATGGCCAAAAGCCCTGCCACCGTTCGAACTTTCCTGGATGACCTTCGAACCCGACTGGCTGAGGGTGGCGCGAAGGAGATCAACGCATTGAAGGAGTACAAGAAGAAGGACTATGAGGAGCGCGGTCTGTCCTTTGACGACAGCTTCTACATGTGGGACACATCCTTCTACTCGAGAATCCAGAAGGAGAAGGAATACAGTGTAGACGAGGCCGCCATCTCTCAGTACTTCCCCGTTGAGTCGACTTTTGCCGGTATGCTTAAGATTTTCGAGGAGATTTTTGGCTTCGTCTTTGTCGAGCTCAAGCCCGAGGAACGCGCGAGACTGAGCCCTACTGGCAAGGCAGAGGACATTGTGTGGCACGAGGATGTTCTGATTTACAGTGTGTGGGATGATGAAGCCTCGGGCTCCAACTTCAATGGTTACCTTTATCTGGACCTTCACCCTCGTGACAACAAATATGGCCATAACGCGAACTTCAACCTCGAGCCTGGCTATGTCACCAAGGATGGCAAGAAGCACTACCCCGTCACCGCTCTTGTGTGTAACTTCAGCAAGCCAACACCCAAGAAGCCATCGCTACTTAAGCACCACGAGGTTGTAACCTTGTTCCACGAGCTGGGCCATGGTATTCACGACTTGGCGGGCCGAACCCGCTACAGCTACTTCCACGGCACTTCCACCGTGCTCGATTTCGTCGAGGCTCCTTCTCAAATGCTGGAGAACTGGTGCTGGACTCCCAGCGTGCTCAAGTCGCTTTCCAAGCATTGGGAGACCCAGGAGCAAATCCCCGATGAGCTCATCGAGAAGCTTGTTTCTACAAAGCGCCTGAACTCAGCCATCGGTGCACTTGGACAACTTGTGATTGGTCTGTTTGACATGACTGTGCACACACCCGAGTCTCACGAGGCTGTCAAGGAGCTCAACGCCGGTCGAGTCTGGAATACTCTTCGACATGATATCTCTGGCACCAAAGGTCCTGAGGATCTTGGAGAGGGACTGTAAGTATCCACTGAACGACTATTGAGAGTAATAAGCTGACTTGGATTTAGTGAATGGGGAAACCGACATGCCGGTATTGGCCACTTCATCGGCGGATACGATGCTGGTTACTACGGCTACCTCTACTCTGAGGTATTCTCGCTCGATATGTTCCATTCTTTCTTCGCCAAGAACCCAATGAACGGCAAGGAGGGCCGACGCTATCGCCATACCGTTCTTGAGAGAGGCGGAAGTATCCCAGAGTTGGAGTTCCTGAAGGAGTTCCTGGGCCGAGAGCCTAGCTCGGAAGCTTTCTACAAGGAGCTTGGACTTTCTTCGTCCGCTTAAAAAGTTAAGATTATGTTCATCGAGGCCAACTAAACGAAGAGAATAAAAGATTAGCGATTGGTCAGACTATAGAAATAATGTTGTGAAAGTACCGCAGGCAGCTGTTCGGGATGTTTATCGACGTCCCACGTGGAAGCGTTGCACGAGAATAGGTGAAGTTGTTGGTTTCCAGGGCATGCAGTGGTATACGAGAAGAATCTCGTATCTTGCAGCCACCCGCGACGTAGATCTTGGTACCTAAGTGCTGTGCCTGTAGTTTGGCCATGCAATGACCACACTCTATGCTGTTACTGGGCGCGCTGTAGATGCAGGGTTGGCTGCATGGGCTCTGGTGTAGCACGGCTATAGCGTCGTGTAACGGTGTTTTAGCCCAGCAGAGGGCTAGTTCTCTGAAGATAGAAGCATTATTCTCGTTAAGAATGACTAGTGAGAAGTTAGCTGTGTCTATCGAATGCAATTAGCCGCCGCTGAAAAGATTCTTATAATAGACCATGCTGCGGCTTTCCATTCGGTCAAGATTTAGTAATGCGATAGGAGCGCTTATTTAAGCTTAACCGTTGAACTTGTGTCGCAAGGTGCTGATTGGAAGTTTGCTGATTGGAAGTTTGGGCATAGTCCAGAGGAAGCAGACGTATTATCTCAATAAATTAGC
>JABFFJ010000488.1:0-32713 GCA_013623715.1 Fusarium verrucosum | reverse complement strand
TTATAGTAATTTATATATAATAGCTAGAATCGGACTAAAGATAGTATTAATCTATAATTTATATATTAATTACTCTATAATATATACTCTATAGTCAAGCTCTAGATTTTAAAATGAATTTTCAGTAATTAATATAAAGTAATTAGTAATAGGAGTTTCTTTAATATCTGGTAGCTTTATCTACATATATTGCTTAAATCTGTATACCATGGTATCTGTGTAAGTGCGTCAGCCTCCAAACTTGATCACATTCATCTTGGTATCAACTATCAAGAGATAAACTGTCTACCTAGTTCATAAACTCAATTCCCCTGACTAGCTGATTTATAATCCTATTTTCCAGCTGCCTAATACGCAATCATCTCTAGGCTTCCCTAGCCAAGACAACCCTCATATCATGATACCCTCTAGGCTTCAGGATTAAAACTCAACCTCCGCCACCACCTCATAAGCTTCATCATCAGTTCCTTCTATCTTCTTCGCACCCATTCGACATATCGTAACCTTGTCCAGAGGCATATCCTCCAACCAGACAAAGTCATCATACATACTAATCATGTCTCGCGCGTCAATCATCAACTTCTCCTTTCTCCTTCCACGACCTTCCTTGACATAAATAGTGTTAACCACGGTCGCATGAAGAAGCAACGGGAAATCCTGCTTGCCCATCAGCCCAGCCTCTTGAAACGTAGTCTTGATCTGCTCGCAGAATTTATACAGAATACCCTCTGTATCAACAGGCGGAGCATATAACACCGAAGTCTTTTCAGGCTTTTGCATAGCATGCAAGCCCTTCAATGTTATCGAAAGTCTCTCTTCGGTCGATTTCCCAGCCCTGGCACTTGCAAGGAACTCGTTCAATCGTAGACCTTTCAACACCTCAGTGGCCTGGTCAACGCCCTCATCCTTGAGGTTCATGACACCAAGTGTTAGATGCATCGTGCCAAGCGGACGCACTGCAGTCGGGGAAACACCAAAGCCAGCGGGATTCGTGACTTCCGTGCGGAAAGCAGCTAAGCTTCTCGCAAGCTGCGGCCCGGCCAGGGGAATACACACGAAATGTGTTGGGGGTGGCATGATGGTTGTTCAATCCTCTTCTGCGAGTAGAACTGTGATAAGCCCGAGACTCTACGAGTGTAGTCTAATGTATTTCGATAGATCAAGTGCTGTGATAGACTAGTCAAGTTAGTAATCGAGCATGAAACATACTATGTATAGCATAGTACTCGACTGAGAGGAAATTAATACAAAGGTATTACATACCTACCACGGCTAACTCGCTGCGTACAACGTATCTGACGTTGGCTTGTAACACCTCGATGATGTCAGGTGTTCGTATCGACTGAGTTTTGTAGATCGATAGTAGGTACTAACCGATTAATTGATTACCCCACCAACGTCAGAGCTAGGGCAGTGAGTGGTACACTTCAATCACGTATCAGATCCAATGCTCGATAAGTGAGAGTTTCCAATCAAGAGCAGCAGACAAAGAAAGCCAATATACAAAAGAAAATACCTCACAGAGCAAAGCAGTGAAATAGGTACAGTGAGTGCCAGTGCGTGCGTCACGAGCAGTCTTCCTTTTGCTCCAATCCCAAGCATTTCGTCAAGTCTATCTACAAGTCTGTCTGCCTTTTGCTCTTGATAATAGGCCCTTCAATTCAAAGAGAGGTGAAGCGGCCGGCATGCCTCCTAACACCTCTCAGTATGATTGACATGGACCTGACAGGTCGTCCTCTAAGCCTCAAGCCATTCCAAGGCCTGGGGTATCCGCTTTGATGAACCCGACCCGACCTTTTCCTTTTCTGAATATACCCAACACACACAACAAGTATTTATTGAGCCGAAAATCTTCTCTTCTCATCGAGGGTCCGCGATAATCGTCTGAATAGGATGGCACGCCCGTGTAAAAGACTGGTCCCGATTCGATCGATCGATCCGAGTCATTGTGTGAATGGCGTTGCTGCATTATTCCTCCCTGGCGTCGTAGTAGGCCCTCAGGACTGTTTCGGCTTCCGCGTAGTCTTGTTTAACAGTGTCGAAAGCTTCTCTGATGTTCTTTAGGCAAAGGTCGTTGTCGGATAATTCAGAGCCGTCCAGGTTCTCATTTTTGCCGTAACGCTGAATCTTTTCACATCCGTCCCTGACTTTGACGAATCCTAGCGTCGCCGATGAGCCCTTTAGAAAGTGGCCAAGATTTGAAAGGCTACCCAGGTCCTTCTCTTCCCTAAATATTGCCGCCACAAGGTCAAAATTTAGCCAATATTCTCATCAAGGTGTATCGAATATGCTTGAGCTATTGTATTGTTTGGTGGTGTCAACTCACAGCGCTTCTTCAATCTTTGCAAACGTCTCTTCTGCCTGCTCAAAGAAACCGAAAACAATAGACATGCTGAACTCGTGATCGCCTGGTTCGTCCATTTCGAGAATCTGCTCAAAGGTGGTCATATCGATGTTGTCACCGAACTCGCCGTCCTCCCCCTGGTGTTGTGTGGTTAGTAACCATGCTTGAATAAATTCGGAGCTAGAATCAAGCCCACCCTGTTCTCGGCCGTCGCCATTTTGACTGTAATGCTGTCTATATTCGTGGGATAAACGTATTAAGTGTGATGAGTCGAGAAGATGCTGAGCGGCTCCGGGGTAGTAATGGTAGTAGTAGTAGGAGTAGCGTGGGGCAGGCGGATCGGAGAGAAGTGATAGGATCTAGGGTCGGGTTAGAAACTCCGCCAGAGAAAAGAAGCGAAGAAAAACAAATAAGACAAGGATCAAAAGCTAGAGCCACTTGGAGGAGGAGAAGAGGGAGAGGGTTTTTGGATTTGGAGGTTGGAGGTGTTAAACTCTGGAGCGGAAAGGAACAAGATGTGAGTGGCTGGCAGGGGGTCTCAGATCAAGCGAAGCCATGGCGCCTGAGTGACGCTTTGGTTGCTGTCTGTCAGGGCGGTAGAAGTGGCCGGCGGAGAGTGGCCGTTGCGCTATTCAAAGGGTTTTGTCTTTGTACCTGAGGTTGATTGGGAGGGGTTATTTTTAAGTTCGCGGGAGCTGCAGCTATCCTGGGGTATGACGATATACAAGATAGGAGCTAGATGATGTTTGGTTTGGCAGGCACGCAGAGGGCAGAGCAGAAAGAGGAGAGTAGGTAGTAGAGTACGAGAGAGAGAAACAGGGCTTGAGAGATATGGCTTGTGCTTGACTAGAAGGCGGCGGTTGACAAGTGTGTGATATCGGCTGCTGGTATGTGGGCAGTTAACTCATAAGTGAGGGGCTAATGATGGAGAGGGAGGGTCCATTGTGAAATCCCCCATCCATCCATAGCGAGCAGCAAGGTTGTTAGGTACTTCAGGTAGCCGTAACCAGAACCATAACCTCGGACGAGCCATTGCTAGTGGGGTTGGGCAGATGCAGGACTGAGATGTGCTATGGCCATCCATTTGGCGAGACAAGAGACGAGACAATACGGAGTGGGGGATGGTGTTTAGTGCGGAAAAACCACAAATTTTAGGTCATGACCAAATAATCCAGAGAAATGACATTCATGTCAATTGCTTGTAGGTGAAGTGAAAAAAGAGAGAGAGACAAGTTTCGGGGTATTAGAAAGACATAATAGAATATGCATACCTGGGTAGGTACCTAGGTAGGTATCTTGGCTTGGTTAGGATACTTAGGTAGGGAGCAGAGATATGCGATGGATGCTGCCTTACCTCGATCGAAGTGGGACGTAGGTGGGCAAGACGGTTAACCTGGTGTTGAAGTCGTATTATGTGTATATAATATTGGATAGAGGTATTGTCAGGACAGCCTAGAGATGAACTATTAATCTCTTGAGTCCGAGCTCGGGTTGTGCCCCTGCGGGTGCAGTACTGACTGAGAGCGCGTGTTGTTGAGACAAGACTGCCCACGATGTGAGTGTCCCGTTGAGCTGAAGGTACAGACAAGACTTTACTGTTCTGCGGGAGATCCCGAGGCGGGTTTGGTCTGGTACGACTGACGACGGTGGCTGAATATAGCGTCACAGGGTCTGAGGCACGAGCAGGGAGTAGAGTAGGTAGAGTTCGGATTCGGGTGGGGGGGGAAGATGAGATATTCAAAACGACAGCCGTATCATAGGTAAGAAACAGGAGTAGTAGGTAGGTAGAGAAGAGAAAAAAAGAGATTTACGGAGTAAAAGGTCAGGTAGAGAAGGTTGACGTCCACAGCTACAGTACCTGAGGTAAGTTAGTACTAAGGCAGGGCCCTGCCGATTACGTCGGTGTTCACGGTTTCGTCCACCAAAAGAGACAAGAAAAGAGAGAAAAATCGGGGAAGGGCACCATCTGTTGCATCATTTGGTTCCATTCCATCGAGAAGCAGAGGGTCTAGATTCCACGGCTTCCATTGGGCGAGACGCCAGTCCCCAAACCGTAAAAGATCGACCTCTCTCCTGTTCCGTTTGACGTCTGTCGACCTCAGTCAGTCAATGTCAATGCCAACCATGTCCATGCCACGCGATAGCTGAATACCTACGGTCCTCAACATCGATGTCACCGCTAATTAGATCCTTAACAACACCGTCGACCTCTTTAGGAAGCTCATCGTCTTTTCCGTTCTGGTTCCCCGGGACTCCCAACCGCCTCCGCCTAGCGTATCCGTACTGAAGAAACATTCCGCTAGTTCAGAATGACAATGACATTCCACGAGGCGGAACGTTTTCTTGAGTTGACTGAATGTTTCATACGATTATTAGCCCCTCAACATATGCTGACATAGATGCATAGCATAGCACAGAGCATACTATACTGTACTGTACAGGGCTACAGTCCCATGATATCCAATCCAGCACACCGGTCTTGGACCAACTAATGGCTGCCGACCTATACTGCACATACTTAAATACTACAGTACTTATGTCCGCAGAATCCCCAGTTGCGGCGCGCTTCCGGGATCCGGGAAATCGTCACCCGGAGCTGAAGCAATTCGGAGAGTAGGTATTTACCATACCAAACTTGGTGTCAAGCAGTGGATCAGCTTGCGCACTCAGACTTCTCGGCCGAGACAGCCACGATAAATCCGCTTGACCAGGGCAAGTATCTCAACGTTGCTACTCAAGACTCGACAGACAGGTACAATGTCCCGAGACCAGACACCGCTCACCGGTCCACACTCCTCGACTCTTGGTATTTCTCAGACAGGAGACGATCGGCATCTCGACCGTACGGCAACTTGTCACAGACCTAAGGTTCCGAGTCTTGGGAAAGACAGCAGCAGCACTCAGAAGCTTAGAATGACATGCACGTCTTATGCCCGCCAGGCCCACCTGGTTGAGTATGACTCTCGAAATTGGACCCAGTTGATGAAACGAAACCCCACGCAGATTGCACCCTCGAACATCGAAGCTGTTGCTGTTTCTCAACACCCGCGCTGCGCATTTTGGTGCGGCATTTTCTCCATTGCAGGGCAGGAAGATCACTGTGCTTCTGTCGTAAACCTGTGGCTTTCTCTGCTCTTGATACGGCAGACTTTGGGTCCTGCAGGGTCCCGTTGATCATCAATCTCATTTAAAGCACCCCTCACTTGACTCTCGCTCGACCCCTCGTGCACGGTCACCATTTTGTGTCCGATGGCGGGGTTCAAGCACCAGCTGAACAGATGCTTCTTTTTTCCTTGGATGGATGGCATGATCAAGCTGTTTCTTAAAGGTCACGAGTAAGAACAAATCTTGGTCCATGAGAATTTTCAAGCCCACTTGACACGCCTTACGGAGGGGCGATATGCAGTAGATGCCTGACAACACAACAACCAACTCCGATGGGCTTGGGCACAGCATCTTATCAAATCATTCACGGTCTCGATCTCTGATACATACAATACTACTCATTGGGTACCCACCGTATTGGACTGGATCTCACCGCAAACTATTACCTTACTCTACCTTCACCTTTGTCGCAGAAGAGTTTCTGATGCACGGCCCAGATCTGTAGCTGCACATCGTGGGCGGCATAATCGGCAACTCTAGAGTGTTACACATGTCGACATCACAGTCGAACCACCAATGACCCAATTCCCGGGAAAGACTGTAGTATACAGTCTAGCCCTTTAAATTAACCACAAACGATATTAACCATCATGCACAAAAGGTCAAAGAGTCACAAACCGCATCCAAAAGTCCTCCACGGGTGTCATGTCAATCTCACAGAGCTGTAAGACGCCTCTATTAATCACGCGCAGAGCAATTTTAATTCGAGGCCTGCAATGCACCCTCCTGGGATGTGATAGCAACTCCTCCTGCTCCCCACAAACCGGTTTTTGACTCACTCTTCTCAGCTTGGCCAGACGCTTACAGTGGGTAATTCATGTCTCCTTTTTCTTTCCTTTTCCCACCGCGCCGGACATACATACGTAGTAGCACTAGAGATTTGCAGAGATGAAGCAAATGTGACGTGGCGTTGAAGACGATCCTGAGCGGGTCGCTTTGCTTCTCGGTTCCATGATGTAAATGCTCATGATGACCCCGGCTGCCGAACGGGAGCGGGGTGGTCAACGGACCCCGCGCCGGACCAGAAAGCACGGCGCGGGACGGGAGAAACTTCGCCGGTAAACCACCAAGGATCCGGCGGACTAAGGAAGCACTGTAGATCCTGCAGGAAGCTCTTTAAATCTTCCGAATAAACATCACTTCCAAGTCTGTTGGGACTAGACACCGTTTAGTCTTAGACACAAGGACGAAAGGAGGAGCCAACACATATCCTAAAGTTATTTCCGGGTGCAAGCTATGTACGCCAGACATATTATTATCACATTATACTCCTTGTCCATATTCCCCAATGTAATCCGTTTCCCTTGCTACGTATATAATTCAATGGCACGGTTTATCGTCTTGAGTTCGGGTTCAGTCTCTTCAATCTAAAACATCACCTTGGTCGCAACGCTCAATAACCAAGCGGCGTCCCTCCAACCACCCTCATCAGTCCCTGGAGGCGGCATACGCTCTTCCGGGGCCGTCGATATGCCTGCTAAATGTCGGGAAGACCAACTGCGGGAACGGCTGAGTTCAGAGTCCCCATCTTGTGGAGTCTCGTCACTATCATCCTCTGAATCCTCATCGTCTTCCTCTACGGAGAAGAGGGACCAGACGCTGCCAAACCAGGTGCCAGTGTTGGCTTGTCCCTTTCGTACAAGACGTCGCACGGTGGCCTCATCATCTTGGGATAGATCCTGCTCAAGCTCTTCCAGCCTTTCATCGAGATTGACAAAGTCGGGGCCGGGCAGGTCATCATTGATTTCCTGGTGAGGGAAGTAAGATCCATCAGCGGTCATTGCGAAATCAAGTGGTGAGTGGAGGATGCTTCGAGGTCGTGACATGCTATGAGTACGACTGTGGGTGCGGCTAGGGAAGCGGCTGGCATATGGAGATGCATCCTCCTCAATTACAACAGTGCTGCCGCGACGACTAGCATTGCGACTCGTAATCTCTCGCTCGCGGGCGAGCTCATTCTCAAAAGCATCCTCGTCGGGGTCCATTCCCCCTAGGCTGGTTGAGCTCTGACGCGAGATAAGCCAAGTCTGACCCTTGGACTCGCGAGCTTCAGAGCTCATGAGCGCGCCTGTCCTGAGCAGCCAATCGCTATCATTGCCATGACGCATGCTAAAGCTCATATCATCTTTGTGGCGTCTGGGCGTCGCACGGCCAGACTGAGTCTTGCGTGATGCACCACCACCACCAAGGTGAGACGTGGATTTGCTCTTGGCCAGAGGTGTCGTAGATGGGGTTCGGGTATGGGACCTCGATCGCGGTGCTGTTGGAGAACGAGCGAGAAGACGCGGTGTTGCAGGAGCAGACTTTCCCTGGATATAGGAGGGAATTGGATGGACGGGCGAGTGAGGATTAGATGCGATGGCGTCGGCGATGAGTTCGTCGTCGTTGAGGGGTAGCTTGGCGGTCAGAGGCGCGAGGGAGAGATGGTTTAGACTTGTTGAGGAGCGGTTCTTGCGACGAGCTCGGTCGGCGTGTTGATTATATGCAACATCCATGATGGTGATGATGTGCTTTCGCTATCAGACAAGTTGTTGTATCGTGTAGATGTTGAATAGGTAGGTAAACGAGAGCTATCAAGGTGATGTAGGTAGGTAGTAGCGTAGCACAATACGTAGGTGGTGGTTGTTTGTTGAGAGCAAATGCGGAGAGAAGTCAATGGTTCAACCGATAGCGGCGATCGGCATGTGATGGCGACTGAAACTGGGAATAGTGAGTGAACAGCACAAGAAGAGAGGAGAGATGATCAGGTTTAAGAAGGGAGAAAGTGGCTGTATTCAATCAATCGGGTCATTCAATTAGAGAGAAAAATAAGACGATCAATTCTTTCATCAATCGCCGAGGCCCGGGATAAGTAGTAACTTAAATAAAGAAAATTGCTATTTATTGCCAATGAAGCGCCTGAGCTGAACTGATCTAGACGGAAAAGAGAGAAGTGTGATGGATGCGACCTAAAATCGTCCTTCTCCAGGCCCCTCCACTCCATTGATCAGAACTTTCACCATGCCGAGTACTTTATCTGGGAGTCACAGCATGTATCTTGCAGGCTAGTTTTCCCCGCATCGCTACTTCACCCACCAGCCTGATCAAGTACCGCAAAAAATCTCGATTACGGGCATCGACACCAAATCTAGCAAATCTATCGCCGCTGGCTGCCCATTTCATCCACACCCAAGAAAATATATATCACCACCACTTTTTTTACGCGGTCGGCCTTGTCCGAGAGACCAGAACCGGGTCGAACGACAGCTGCATACACGCCTACGGTCTGCCCATTTTATACTGCTGCTGCCGTATTGGTGAGCATCATCAGGCAGTTAACTGCTGAGGTAGACAGACAAGATGCGTAATCTTCGAAACATTCGATTTGGACAATGCCATCGCGCACATGTCACGGCTGCGTGCTGGGATCCCGAGAAGGACCAGGTTCTTTGTGTAGCTGGACCGACAGAGGAGAACAGTAGTATTGAGCTGTTGAGAATCTCTGGAGATCAAGATATGTAAGTACTTTATTCAATATAATATTCAACATACAGTCACTGACTCTATATAGTTCAGTTCGTACAGTAGCCAACTGGGAGGCTCCTAGCCCAACACCAGATCTACTCGTCGATAGAGTTGTCAGTTTACAGTATCTCAGTGGCTCAGCAACTACATGTCTCGTCCTTGAAGGCGGAGACATTATCACTGTCCAGGAAGATGAGTTTTCAGGCCAAGATGCCCATATCGAAATCGTTGGCTCCATCGATGCTGGTATTGCTGCTGCACGATGGTCTCCTGACGAGGAGTTACTCATTGTCGTCACAAAGGAGAACAATGTCATCTTTATGGGCTCAACCTTTGACCCAGTTGCAGAGATAACCATGACAGTTGAGGACCTGAATGCATCAAAGCATGTGTCTGTCGGCTGGGGAAAGAAGGAGACACAGTTCCAAGGCCGAGGTGCAAAGGCCATGCGTGATCCTACTATCCCAGAAAAGGTCGACGAGGGTTTGCCCAGTGCTCATGAGGATGGTGCTACAGCCATTAGCTGGAGGGGCGATGGTGCGTATGTGGCCATCAACTCGGTCCAAGAAGGCTCTCGTCGTGTAATTCGAGTTTACTCGCGAGAAGGCGAACTTGACAGCGCAAGTGAGCCAGTCGATGGCCTCGAAAGCTCCCTGAGCTGGCGACCAGCTGGAAACCTTATGGCTGGCATTCAACGAAAGTCGAACCAGATAGATGTTGTTTTCTTTGAAAGAAACGGTCTTCGACACGGCGAGTTCACGCTTCGTTCCCCCTCTGGGCCGGTGGAGGCTCATGAGAGAATACGTCTTGAGTGGAACTCGGACTCTACTGTTCTAGCGGTCATATTCAAGGATATGGTCCAGCTGTGGACCATGGGCAACTATCACTGGTATCTCAAGCAGGAGATCCCCATTGAGGCAAGCTCAACATGTCTATCATGGCATCCCGAGAAGGCTTTGCGCTTTGCTGCTGCATCAACAAGCAACGTTGTTGTAGCAGAGCAAATCTTCTTCACGGCGAGGGGATCTTGTCATCCACCGCATGACAATGGTGCTGTTGCGGTTATCGACGGCGAAACAGTCAAGTTGACCCCTTTCCGAACAGCCAACGTGCCGCCCCCTATGTCAATGTTTGATATTACAGCTTCCGCGGCTGTAGTTGATGTTGCATTTGGCCGTGATAATACCTCTTTCGCAGTTCTGCACCGAAAGGGTATTGATGTTTACGAATGGCCAGTCAAGAATGGGAGGTCTATCAAGCCCAAGATTTCAAAGAAGGTAACCTTTGACGAAATGGCAAGCCCTGGATATAACGTTCTTCTTCGAATTGCTGCTGTTGCTGATGCTTTCCATTACTTCGGCTACGAGGAGGAGAAGGGATTTGTGCAGCGAGCCGTACAGACTTTGGGCGAGGGTGAAGCATCTACTACAATCGTCGACTCCAAAGAGGTCCTTGTCGCCACGACCAGTTATCAGGATGACAAGTCTTTCACAGGCTATGGTCAGGACAACTCAGGAAAGCTATTTCAGATCAACGAGGCTGGCAATGAGATTCTTCCCGTCCAGTTCCAAACACAGTTGCCTTGGTTTGAGATTAGCAAGGTTGACGACGAGATCGTTGCCTTCGGTCTCTCCAGAAACGGTCACATCCATGCCAACTCCCGTCTCCTGGCAAAGAACTGTACCTCCTTTATCGTCACACCCAGCCATCTTATCTTTACTACCAACAACCACCTAGTCAAGTTTGTTCATTTGTCTGCCAACATTGATGGTACGTCGCTCTTTTCTCGTTCGTGACCACTCACTAATATTATTTAGAACTCGAAGTTCCCGCAGATGATCCCGAAACAGATGAGCGTTGCCGCAGTGTGGAACGTGGATCGCGACTTGTCACTGCTATTCCTGCCAACATGAGCATTGTGCTTCAAATGCCCCGTGGAAACCTCGAGACTGTCTTCCCAAGAGCTATGGTCGTGGCAGGAATCCGTAACTTGATCGACGAAAAGAATTACGCCAGAGCATTCTCATACTGTCGAACACAGCGTGTAGATATGAACATTCTCTACGACCATCAGCCAGAGCAATTCTTGGCCAATGTTGGACTGTTCCTTGATCAGATTCCGGATGTCGCCCATATCGATCTTTTCCTCTCCTCTCTTCGGTGAGACTCTCATCTCAAGCTTCTGATACCATAACTAACCTAGACCAGCGCTGAGGATGTTACCCAGACCATGTATCAAGATACAAAGCGATCCGCTGGCTTTGGAACTAATGCTCTCCCCTCAGACATGTCTCCTGCTCCTCGAGGTTCGGCTGCCAAGGTCAACACCGTATGCGACGCTCTTCTCAGCGCCCTGCAGAGCCGTAAGGCCACTAACCTTCAAAACACCATCACCGCACACGTCTGCAAGTCGCCGCCTGCTCTCGACGACGGTCTCCTCCTGGTCGCTGAGTTGATGCGCGAGGACGAGAAGATCGCAGAAAAGGCAGTCGAGCATATCTGCTTCCTGGTTGATGTGAATCGTCTTTATGAAAATGCTCTTGGTCTATACAACCTTGATCTGGCCCTGTTGGTCGCTCAGCAGTCTCAGCGCGATCCTCGCGAATATCTCCCCTTCATCCAGAACCTACACTCTCTTCCTGAGCTCCGACGTCATTTTGAGATAGATGATCATCTTGAACGTCGTGTCAAGGCCCTTGGCCACCTCCAAACCATGGATGTTTTTGATGAACTCCTTGCTTACACCACCAAGCACTCTCTATACCATGATTCTCTACGTCTCTACCGCTACGATACCCCTCGTCTTCGAGAGCTCACCGCCGCATACGCCGCCTATCTCGAGTCTACATCGGCCTATCGTGAAGCAGGTCTCGCCTACGAGTCTCTCGAGAACTACGCCAAGGCAACTAGCTGCTACAGAACTGCTGGCGCTACATGTTGGCAGGAGTGTCTCTACACTGCAGCTCAACAGCAACCTCCCATGTCTGCCGAGGCTATCTCCGACCTTGCCAACAACCTCGCGGATGCTCTCTGGGAAGCAAAGGACTACTCTGCCGCAGCTACCATCCATCTAGAATACCTTGACTCTATCGACATGGCTGTTCGCTGTCTATGCAAGGGCTACCACTTCGCTGACGCCATCCGTCTCGTCGTCCAGCGCAACCGCGCCGATCTCCTCACCACCAGCGTCGACACCGGTCTCGCCGATGCACTAGGTACAACAACCGAGTTCCTCGCCGACTGCAAAGCCCAGCTCAAGGCCCAAGTCCCCCGCGTTGCCGAACTCCGCCGCAAGGCCATCGAGGATCCTCTCGCCTTCTACGAAGGAGATCGCGCTGGAGGCATGGACATCCCTGACGACGTCTCCGTCGCAGCCTCTTCCCGCGTCAGCACCAGCGCATCGCTCTTCACGCGATACACAGGCAAGGCCGGCAGTGTAGGCACAGCCGGAACGGGCGTCAGCCGCGCCACGAGCAAGAACCGCAAGCGCGAGGAGAAGAAGCGCGCTCGCGGACGCAAGGGAACAGTCTACGAGGAAGAATACCTCGTCAACAGTATCCGCCGCCTGATTGATCGCGTAAGCGCTGCCGCACCAGATGCAGAGCGTCTTATCTTTGCACTTGTGCGAAGGAACATGCCCGAGCGGGCTCGTGCTGCCGAGGCACTTATGGCTGAAGTATCTGAGGCTTGCTCTGCTGCTGTTGCTGAGGTCTTCAAGGCTCCTGAGGCTGAAGCTGAACAGAAGAATGATGCAGAGCCGACGTGGCAGGCTACGGGGGGTGAGGCGGTGCTGCAGGATTTTGTGATGGGACAGGGCAAGAAGTTGGAGCCTCCTGTGGTAAAGGGGCTTCAGAAACTTAAGCTATTAGGATCATGAGTAAAATGCTATGTCAAAAGTTATGTTTAAAAGATAAATACCATGTTAAGAATCATTTCTATACGGGCTTGTTTAATCCTCAGCTAAGATGTGATGATATATACAGGTTACGTGTATCCTTAGACTTGGTACGATAAGAATATCATCTCTAGGTTGGTTTTATTAATTTATGATTTAGTCTTAAGTTGTAGTGTAGCACTTTACTATGTCTTAACAAACATCCCAAATCTTATACTTTGGACGAACTTGGATAAACAGAATCCCATTCGCCTCCGCTATGTCAAAATCCCAACTAAAACTGCCGAGCAAAAAGCTAACTAAGTACGAGAATATCGAAAAAAGGGGCCTAAGCCTCCTATATCCGTCCATTCCTAAGTCCATAACCATATACCGTACTAACATATCATCGCGTTCAAACAATCTCGCATAAAGACGTCCCGGGCATCATCTCCGTAAACATACTGAACCGGTCTAGTATAAAGATACGCATACTCGATCACACAACCAATGAACTAGGCGTCTTTTGGTTGATCTGGCTGTTTATCGTCGTCGTCCTTTGGTGGCGGCGGTGGAGGAGAATCCTCTGTTTCTGCCTCTGCTTCGGCCTCGGCCTCAGCCTCGGCGTCTGCTTGAGCTTGAGCCTGTCGTGCCTCGTCTTCTTCGAGTTCCCTGAGGAATGCCGCTTCCTCGTCGTCCAGCTCAGCCTCGGCGTTGGCATTCTCCTCGCCGATGGGGTTTTCGGGAACAATGCCGTTTTGACGCTGCCAAACTTCCTTTCGAATCATATCGTCCCTGACCTTGCGTGCGCGCTCGACCTCCTCAAATCCGCCCGACTTCTTCAGCTTGCCTTCGCTAACAAAGTTCTCGATTTCGCGGTGCAGAGGGTTGATGTGGCGAGAAGCCAACTCCTTCTGGCGCATCTTCTCCGCACGCTCAATGGCTTCTAGGCGATCTTCGTGGTTGGGTTGCAGAGCTCTCACTTCACCGAGGACACCCTCCTTTGCCGCGCTTTGATCGGTGCTGTTGCCGAGGTTGGTGAGGCCCTTGGAGAATTGACGTGCGCTTCCTGCACTTTGGCCCGTGCCGTTGTCCTTCATCTGCTCTTTGGTGGCCTGCTCCACAAGAGTAAATGTCTCTGAGGCCTTCTCCAGATCGTCTCGCAGATCGACCAAAAGATCCTCCATAAGGCGAAGCTCGTCGCGACCCTGGCACACATCTTCTAACTCCTTCTCCCAGATCTTGGTCCAGATGGGCTTCTCTTGATCCATGTACTCTTCCATTCTCTTCAGTTCCTTGGTCAGCGTTGCGATATCCTTTCCAACAGAATCCAACTGTCGCGGTAGGGGTCGGACACCACGGTGCACCACATCCTTGCGCAGGTCCTCGATAAGGTCCTGGAGATCGTCCACTTTGCCAACCAATCGATCAGAGTCGCTGTTGAGTTGCTTCCGTCCGCTGGTAACATATGAGTAACCAGCATCGCCCTCGATATCGGGAATGGCCGCCTTGACTGCAGCAACCTTGACATTGGCAGCCTTGTTGCGAATAGTAGTCATTGAATTTTGAATGTCGGCTTGGAAGTTGGAGTAGGTCTGTCGCATAACAGCCAGGTCGCGTTTCAGGCTCTTCAATTCGCCAAGATGGCTACTGTCCAGTTTTCTTCCAGAGCCAAACTGTATCTTGGAGCCGTCAGACGAGGGAGCTGATGATGGAGTTGACAAGGACATTCGAGCCATTTCGGTTGCAGCTTCTTGTTGTCGGTCTGAAACTCGTTGAATAGCCGCTCCTTGGTCAGTGACTGTTTGCTTAACTTCACGAACAATCTCGGTCAAGGATGCGATGCCATCGTCGATATGCCTCTTGACTTCGTCGAGAGCCTCGACATTGAGTACGAGAACAGTGCGGTCCTTGACATCCACGAGATCTTCCAGTTCATGCCGTACACCAGAAACAGGGTCTTGAATGTAAATTTCGGGAAGGTCTGCACCATTGTGCTGGGTGTTCCAAGAAAACTTTTCAATAAATGCAAGTTGCAGTCGTCCAATTGTAAGCTCGTCACGCCCCTCTGGCAGAACAAATTTCTTCACCTTGGACTTGTACTGGAGGAACAAGGTCAAGTCTTTTGTGGGTGTTGGAGGGGGGGAGTCCTGGAAGTAGGTTGGCTCAGCAGGCTTTTGCTGTGGCGTTGGTGCAACTTCAGGTTCGGCCTTGGGTTTCTCAACTTTCGGTGTTTCCGGTGCATCGTCATTATAGAACATGGGGTCGGCCGGGGGGCCACTAAGCGTTGCGCTGGCCGCATATGCTTCATCCGGAGTTCGGATTGTGGGAGGATCTGGCTTGGCGGGTAATTCTGCTCTTGCAGATTCCTCGGAAACACTGTCTGGTATCCTGACGGGAGAGTCTTCGGCGGCGGTGTTTCGCAAAGACTGGCTCGAGGTGTTTCGATTGTGGCGTATAGATTGTCTGCCCTGAACTGCACGAAGCGATTCTCGAACTTCCCTTCTTCCTCGATTTGGTATGGGCGAATTCTGAGAAGGAAGAATCGGCACACCATTGGCACCTCCCAGATGCTTGGATATTTGATATTGAGAGTATCTACGTGAAGCTCGTCGTTCGAGATCTCCACCCTTCTGCAAAGCTGCAAGGGCGCTTGAGGTATTGTCGGGAGGTGTTGGTGGGGGCGGAGGGAACGAGTCGATATTCAACTCTCCTCCAGGTGGCCCAGGGGGTACTGGAGGTGGAGTAGGGATACTGCTCTCGCCCTCCGGGTAGGGTGGTACCACTGGCATGTTCTGCATCGTGTTGCTAGAGAGTGAGGACTGCTCTGATATCGCGGACGCTCGAGACGATTCACGCTGAGCATTGAACCGGCGTGGAGACTGATTGATGCTGCCACTCGATGGGGGCAGAGGTTCAGTCGATTGGACATCAGACTGGAAGCCGTTCTCTATACCCTCGTCCAACATGTTGGTAAGTCCGCTGCTAGCGGTGCTGGCGGTGCTAACGCTGGTTGTCCTGTCGGGGGGTGCATGGCCGTCGCGATCTCGAGCTTGCTTCTGGCGGAGCTTCTGTTGTTTGCGCTTTAAGCCATGTAACAGATTAATAATAATATCACGAATCCGTGGCAGGTATTTCTCCAAACTTTCAGCGCTGGCCTCTTGGCTCAGCGTCGCCTCCAGAATATGTCGCAGTAAGTCGGGAACATTTCCCAGATCAGATGTATCGACGTGGATAGCCGTGAATGCGCGACACGCCATGTTGAATTCATAACCCAAGCGCACGTAAACGTCAGACACTTGACTATCGGTGGCTTGCCCTCGCGACCATTGTGTCAAGGTCTCGAGGAGCTGTTTTGTTGCGACGAGGAGGTGGGTGACACTCTTTTCGATCTGCGATAGAGGCATATTGGAGCCACTGCCAGAGCCCTGATAGGATTCAGCGTCAGCATCTTGGTTGCAATTGGGCGTGGACGTGGGGCAGGGCTCGGCAGGGGCACAGTTTTGCCCACGCTCAAGCATACTCACTTCACGATTCATCCTGCGAGAACTGGTCGATTGAACAGATCTCGCAGAGGCGCTCGAGGCCCTGGCCTGAAGGGCTGGTGAGATGGATCGCACGGGGACATTTGGTGGCGGCCCTGGCTCGGCACCAGGCGAGCGTCGATGGGCAAAGGCGCGTTGGGAGCTGGATGAGGGTGCTTGCATGATGATCGATCAATGCTCGAGGAATATATATCTAGTCGCGACGAGATGTTTGTGGTCGATGACGGTCCGAGGCGCAATAAAGGAGCGGCTACCTCCGTTGAAGGGCAGGTGACTTGGCTTGGAGATGGATGACCTCTGGCTAGCTCGGTGGAAATGCTACCTGACCTAATATACCTTTGGCCTTCGAGGGGCAAGAGGCATCATCAAAACGAGAGGCAGGACAAAGGCAGATCGCACGTTGTTGAAGGACGAAAAGGGAGTCGGAGGGGAAGGTCGAGGTTGGCGATATAGGTAGCGAAGTCGCCGAGATTGACGTTGCGGAAGGAGAATGAATTGTGGGAGAGAAGTTGATACTGTACGGGGATAAATGATGATGGTGGAAGATGATGAATGCCCGGGCGGGTACCTAAGGTACCTACCTCATCAGTGGTCTGGCAGCTGAAAATAGGTGGCCTCCACTAATTAATTACTGTACATATGTATTCTCTGAGTGCCAACCTAACCTTGATCCAGATGAATCAATCCCCTGCATCAGCACGTGCCATCCATCATCCATGCGTTCGTTCGTTCGTTTAGGTACCTTAGCTTTCTGCAACCTGGAAACACTTTGAGATTCTGGGGAGAGCCTGTGAGATAGCGATGATGGAACTCTATTAACGATAGGCTTGGACATAACCTTTTCTGACGTTGAGAAACCGCTGTAAGGCTGTCCATCTGGAATGTGGCTACCTAGCGGTTTGTTGTCTTTATGCTCACTGTGCCGAGTAAGGCATAATATACATAATTTAGTCTCACAACCTGAATTATGCTGTTTTATGGATATTGTAGAAAAACTGGTACAAAGCCAAGCCTAGTATCCAGACTTGTTTCATAGCTGGGATATAATATATGCAGCCCAGAGACACTGTCGGCAAGGAAACGGCACAGCTTAACTGCCTTTGTCCGCTCAGCATGGATCTGGGTTTGATATTATAGCTTGGCTGCACAACCGTAGTGTCAAATTCGACGAGTTGTTTCGTTGAGGTGACGGGAAATGCGACTATGTGGGTTAAAAGACTGGGTATTGTGTTCAATGAACGAAACGATATCGTAAATTCCTAATTCATAACGAACGGTGTTATCAAGCAAAGTTTGTGTACTATCCCAAACGCCATAACGCCTCATATCATCATCCATTCATGTTTCCCACTATTCCCTCTCTCCAATCAAGGCGAATTGGTCTCCAGACACAGTATTAACCTCAAGGGAGGAGTATCCCTTGCCCTTGCGTCCCCTGATGATCCTTGGAACCAATCCTCCCTCGTGAGTGATCTGTAGGCCTTTGCCTTGGAAGTCCTGTGAGCCCGAGACCGAGTTTGCAAAGAGAAGGCCCTCCCATGAACCAGGGTAAAGGAGCTTGACGCTGCCGCTGATCGACTTGTGCTTGGACTTGAGGACTGAGAGCGCCGGCTTGTCCATGCGGATCTCTTCCTCGGGATCATATGGCTCAACTGAAGGGATTGTTCCTCCGACACCTGCAAGACTCGTCCACGTGGGTTCCAGGATCGTCACTTGGGTGTTGCCGCTCTTTGTGTCTGTATCAAGAGTTGGCTTCACCTTGTCGGTCGAAGTCAACAAACTCGAATTCAGCACTGGCCAGATTCGAACCTTCAGGTCGCCAGATTGTGATCCAAAAGACGCAAGAGAGCTTATAGCAACATCGGCCGTGATATCTCCCGACGCCGTGAGAATATCGACAGAATACTCGCGCTGTGGAAACTCGCGGTCAGGACGAGCAGCCTTCTGAGCACTATCGATGGGCTCATCAACCATGACCTTTCCAGAAGCAGAGCGCACGCGGAACGTGGCAGGTTTAACATCGTGAGGGTTGGCTGGCTTGGGTCCAACGTTGGTGATGATGTCGCCCGAGGCGGTTTCGATGTCGAGAAGGTCGTAGAGGGGGTACCATCCCTTGACGTCGCCGCTTGCTGTATGAATACGAATCTCGCGAGATGATAGGGTGTAAGGAACCATGTTCTTTTCGCTGTTCGTTTTGATACCGGGCGCGTTTACCTTTCCGCTGGCGCTTTGTATCATAACACCCCCCAAGGCTCCAAGAACAAACCCTTCTTTGATGTTGACATCAAGCTGCAGTGTCTTGATACTAAGAGAGTTGATAACCGACTCGCGAGGGGCCCAGATCGTAGCTCGGATTTGAATGCAAGGAGCCTTGTCAAAGTTATCCCAATTAAACTTGCGCGGCACGATGAACTCGAAGGCCTGGGTCTCTGTATCAAATTCAACCCTAACAGTGAGATCTTCGTTGTTAGAGATGACTTCCAACTCAACACTAGCAGGTTTTGAATCGTCTGTGGGACGAAGAACAACGTCTCCAGAGATGTGAGTGTTCCAGCCTGTATGGCCATGTATATTCTTTGCGCTCTGCACGATGCTCAGGTTGCGAGCTGGTTGGATTTCTACTTCCCTGATGACTTTGGCGAAGCGATGAGGCTTATCGAGGCATAATTGCGAAGGCCTCCAAACGAAGTCATCACGGTCATTCGTGGGTGGCGAAACAGGGTCAGACTGGTCGACTGGGTTTGAGTGTGGCTGTATCATCAAGTTAGCAGACAACACATGCAAGTATGATGGATGCACTCACGCGACGGCCCGGCTGTAAGGTAAAGCTGGTGAAAATCATAAAGACGAGAGAGAATATCAGAAGCGAAGCAAGAAATGTCTTGACTTTCCTCCTAATGTTGATGTTTGAGACAGAATCTTTGAATCGCTGACAGCGTGATGGTGGTGTCGTTGGGTTGGAGGGGTTGCTCATAGACTCTGGGGCATGGTTCATCAAAGGTCTGTTCTCCTCAGGCCGACCCATTGTAACCGCAGAGCCAAAGGTCAGATAGTTGTTCACTGTAGTTGGTGAAGTGGTAGGTGAAGGTGAATAAGCAGGAGGCGCATCGACTGGATGAGCAAACACTAAAGATGCTCTTGGGGGAGAACGAGGCGTCAAGACAATGGGGTTCTCAGAGCCACCTATATCTCCATATGAAGTGGGAGTGCTTCCGGGCGCATTGGCAGCAGAGCCTCCGGTATTTAACAACCTCCTCTCCCTCTCAGCTTCTTGAATCTTAGCGTCGCGGCTCGGTATGGTAGGATCCTCAACGAGAACGTTTGGAACATGAGGCACGTTTTGATTAGAGCGAGATGACGACGACTCAGACGACGCGTGGAAGTAACCATCAACTGGCGAGAGGGCATCGGGTTCGTCGTCAGAGTCGGCGGAATAAAGGTTGTCGGAGTAAGGAGCTGGCATTTTGGGTTTGTTTCGTTATCGACAGCGTCGAATTGGCCCCAGGCGTATGCCAGAGACCTCCCGTTGTGTAAGACAAGCAGTTAATTGAGCAAAAGGTAACGTAATTAATGCGTACGCGGCACTATTCACGAAACTTAAAACAATATGGCAACGCTCAGGCCGTGCGTGTATCGCCAGATAATTGAGGTGACGCTTTACGAAATACTAGACGAGATGGGAGAAGGACGAGGTTGAGCTGCGGCACGGAGCAAAAAAGAGAGGAGCAATGTCTTGCTTACAACATTGATCGTTCTGTTTCCTATGATTGTGGTGTTATGTGTCCTAGACTGGACATTCTTGCTCGGTTACGTTGCGTTGCGTGGATGAGATGCTTCTGATCATGTACTGTAACAATATTGGCTGATCACGCTATGGCCCTTTTGGGAACGAACTGGAGGGTGAGTCTTGGAGATGCATATGAACCGGAGTAATACTGCAAAAAGTCCGACAGCTATTCGTATAAGTATGTATGTAATTATGTATGTCAATGGCAATATACATATACATCAAGGCTATCGATTGTTCAACGTCTTTGATATCGTACTTACTAACAATACAATACTATAAGTCCGTAACATACAGCCAAAACTCCTCCCTTCTTCATCCATCAACTTCTTAAAATCATCTTCTATTCTCTCGTCCTATCTCCCACAGCAAGGATCCTCTATCGCCTGACAAAAGTTCCCCCATCCTTCACAATCCACCCCGCAGTCCTCTTTGAACCCTTGCCAGTTACCATTCCCATGCAAGCTTAATTCATGGTTGTTGCGTAAGCCCTGCACTCAAGGCCGCGAAGTCTTGACATATGGCTGACGACAACTTAAGAGACAAGAAAGATTCAAGCATAAAATGACGTTTCATGATCGGGAATAACCAGTAAACATCCTTGATAGGGCTGATTGATTTCTTGGCCGGGCTACCCCAGCTGAGCTAGGATCTGCGATACGGTAATAAGAAGCTTATTGCCTGAGACAAGATCTGAGAGAACTGGCGACCTCAATCTTCAGCTCTGAAACTTACTATCACCAAACGATCTTGATCTTGCTTTCGGATTAATATGTCTTCGGTCGATACAACCCACTAACATTTACCGAACCGGAGTAGTTCAAGGCCTAGATATGGATAAAGTCTAATCATAGCATCAGAACTGTACCCCAGGAAGTACACCATCTTGAGATAACTTATATTCAATTCTCAAAATCTCTTCCTTTGAATGGCAAAGTCATTCTTCTGGACTACTGCTAAGTTCTTAAATTATTATTTACCGATATAACAGGTGTTATTCCACTCCAATACGTCCTATCCAGAACAGCTCTTGGAAGAACGCTTCCACCGGAGCCGACGCCACCTGTCCGGCTCCGACCCATACCGTCACATTCGCTATCAGCCCTACCAGCATCTAATTCTTCGTTGTTCACAATACTACAGTCTCAAAAGCAGTAGTTTCGAATAACTTTCATAATCGTTTAAAACCTAGTCAAAGGAAACTGATGGATACATCACGAGACCTCATCTTCTTATACCCACTTCTATCTTGAACAACGAAATGTTCACCCAATTCTAACCACTGACTCCCAGCACCTCCAAAAATGAGAAACATGCAGTGTCGGCTAAAGCATCACCTTGTCTTTTGACAATGGCTGCTGACCACTTTCCTCTGATATATCGATCCTTTCAACGCCAGATAATTTCCCCATCGTTACGCAATACCATCCAATCGCTAGATTCCCGCTTTCCTGAATGTTGATGTAAAGTTTGCGTGCGTGCGTATAGTAAATGTTTTTGATAGTAAACACTCGGGGATCTCCCTTTTTTCATGTGTTTGTCCCTTTTATCTCAGAGCTAGTTGAGACTACTAGCTCAATCCGAGAATCCTCTTCGAATTCTCATACACCACCCAAGTGATACTCAGGGCAGGGGCAACCTTGAGAAGGTTGGGTGTTAGACCCTTGTATAGGCCACGGTAGCCTTCCCGCTGAATCGTCTTTTTCGTCACGTCCCAGATACCGGTATATGTTGCAGGATGCATGGCCGTGCCCTGGGTCTGTAGTCGTGTTCGTACAACGTTCAAGGGGTAAACAACGCTGGCTCCGAAGGCTCCGGATGTGGCACCGATGAATCCGGTAGCAATGTTTCCAGGCTTGACATCGTCTTCGTGAATATTATTTTTTCGGGCATAGTAAGACTTGTACGAGTTTTTTAGCAGCTCAAAGGTGCCCATGTCGATGGCACTGTAAGGGAACATTCCCACGAGTCCCATAGTCAAGCCTCGATAGCATGCACGTACGCCTCCATCTGCGTACATTTTTATAGCCGTCTGGCGAACCAAAGCCGCGCCTTGAAGACCGTCCTTGACAGTCTCACATTGTAGGCGAAACTTGAGTGTATCAAGTGGGTAGACCGAGGCCCTGTCAATCGTCAGTTTGCCAACATTTTGACATTTGTGTCAAACTTACTGTGCGATCATGCCAGCAAAGCCACCGGAGGCGAATTTTGACCATGAGCTGAGATTCTTTGGATCTCCGTGACCTTCGAAATTGGCGAGAGCACGTTTTGCCGCTTCATATGAACCAAATTTTATCGCCGTTTCCGGCATGATTTTGACAACATTGAGGCCATTTCCTAACTTTGTTAGTATCATAATTGCACTCAAGACCAGCGTTGGCCTGGCTTCATGGGGCAACCTTACCTGCGAAAAGACTTCGTACACCCCCTGACCGAACGAGATCTCGAAGCGCATCCCCAAATGGTTTTGCTGCATTCCTTAACGCGGCAATAGGACGTCCTTGCTTGAGTGCTACGCCCGCTGTCTCGGTTCGACTGGTCGTGTTCACAAGCAGATAAACCTTCAACCGATCGAGAGGCGCAGTAGCCGTACGCGACACTCCACCGGCGATGGCACCTGCTAGAAAGTAGCCTGGATCAGGTACAAAGTGTGTTAGTCTAAACTTCTTGTGCACTGCTGTTGAAGCTTCAGTGGTGGTGTGTCCATGGGTGCCATCGTCGACGTGTTGTGTAAGCGATTCGGCGATTTCCTGCGATATCTCGGTAGCTGCATCATCGTAGTCGGGATATGAGACTCCGGCCGCGGTAGCCATGTTCTCAGTCTGTTCCGGGGACTCATTCGGATTTGAGGTGTCGGGTTGACTGACGGAAATCGATGTCCGATCGGGAGAGGGTATAGGTCTTGGGAAATCGTAGGGGAAAGCGACTCGAAGAAGGGAGCCAAAAAGGGTGATGAAAAGAGAGCGGAAGGCGTCCGTACCTAGACCCTCTAATGTTTCCTCGCTCACAAGTGTGTCTCCTTCTGGAGTCACGCTGACCACCGAGTAGTAAAAGTCAAGGACGGCATGAAGCTGAGAGTCGTGGTCGTGGGGGGGCATAAATAGGAGGAAGTTTCTGATGTTCATGATCAGCCGTAAAATCCATGACCAAGAAAACGTTTCAAATCACGTCTCGACTTCGAGAGAGTGGTCGCAAATGTATCGCCGACTGGCTTGGCACATGACGTTATAAGGGTTATCCCCACCAAAATGACTGAGAATCAGTCATGAGAGCTTTGAGCATCTGATGGGATGCGACTGACAGCCAGTGGGGTTTGTTTGCGAGAGAGAAAAAATGCAAGAAAAGAGCACTCAAACGGAACTTGGAATAAAAGACTGACCTCCATTCGTCAAAGGTCACATAACCATCGTTGTTGAGATCCATATCGTCAAAGAACTCAGTAAGGCGTCGGTTCGATAATGTGAGTCCGGCGTTCTTAAAAGCTGTCTGGAGCTCAAGTTTGTCCAGTTTTCCATTCCCGTCCTTATCAATTGATCGAAATAGGGCAAAAAGCTGTCGCTCTGCATTTTCAACGAATTTTCGGAACTCTAAACGGTGCAAAAGGCGCAAAGTAAGCTTTCAAGATCGCGACCGCAGGTACCGAGGCAATATCGGAGAGTGTTGGAGCTTGATAGTCAAAGCAGAACAAATTTGCGTACCGTTATACTGAATCTTGCCATCGCCATTCTTATCCACCTCTTCCATTATACGCTTTAGCATGTCGTCGGCATTCTTCATGGCTGAAATTGCTCATCAGTACGTCTATCGAGCTGGAGCCAACGCGGGCTCTCGCTTACGATGATCAATCCTCCGGAGCCCCTTCTGCAAACCCTTCAGGTCAAGTTCACCAGTGTGATCGGGCTCAAGGCTTGCCCAAAGTTTCTCGACACGAGCATCACGAGAGTTCTGGGGCTCTCTAAACCCCTCCTCAATTTCCTCCACGATGCTTGTCACGGTCATGACGACAGTTGTAGCTGCGATGGTGGCATATCTTGTTCCGGCAAGATCTCGGATTCGCGCAAAAACCCCTGCGGTGGGTGCAAGAGAGCGTCGCTGGGAAAGATAAGATCGAGGTGCAGCGACTTCGAAGGGGGTGTTTTCGGGTTACCGGAAGTTCATGGCTAAGCTGTCGCAGTAAAAGATCGGAACGGATAGGAAAAGATGGATGGTGTTGAAGTGCCAATGCTAGGTAATGGAATTGACGAGCTGTGACGTTTGTAGCTGAATGAAACCCCCCCAAACCGGGTTAACGTTTTGCTGCTCTTGCTCAAAAATGTCCCAGATGCTACAGTGGAGCTAGAGGTACCTCCTTACAGTGCCTAAGCCCTGTCCGGGCGTCATGGCCTGGCCGGGCCGGGGTCGGGTGGCTATCAGAAGCCGTCCTGGCCTTTATCGGCTCCGCGGCCACAGCTCTCCATGGGCTGCCCGGCGATCAATCAGAGGCGTTGTATTATGCTTAGGGCCTCGGAAGGACCCGCTGAGCTATCCTCTAGTTGTCTCTAGCTGCCAATGTCTTCGCTCTGTCTCGGCATAAACTCAAAGCTCTTTACATATGTTTGAGGATTTCATTTTGAAGATGTAAATGTAATGTTCCCATGGCTTACCAACTAATTAGCATTTAATTGATAGATCAGTTTCAGATTCTAGAGGGTCCTATTAAAATTTTCTCATCTTAAGCGAATCAACTCTTTGTTACTTGATTGGGCGGCTCAACATGCATTGCATTAAGGACCTGCATATCCGAGGAGACGGCAAGATGATTAAGTAGGTTGCACGAGTTGGTGACTCGCATTAATACTTACTTTTACGTTTCTCTATGCTTTCATCAGCTGTCATCAAAATGCCCGAATTCACATTATGGTGGAAGTTCAGGTTGAATTGTGGCGTTTATATGCCGACAGTCTAAGCCATCAATTCAACCTCGACCGTATATATGAGCATGGTCTCTAAGAAATGTATAGTCACAACCCCTAAACACCTATCCAGAATGCACCCAAATGCCTTTAATCATGAATTTCATGTCTCGTTTCTCATATCCTCCCTCCCTACCAAAATCACTTGTCCAGACCTCGAGCCTTGACAAACCGGTTAATCTGTTCCCGGGTAAGCTTGTCATTATAATGCTCATAACACTCGTAAAAGGAGATGATCTCCTGCGTGGCATCTACCATGGATGCTATCTCTACGTTACTGTCAACCAGCCATTTGGCAAACTTTTGCACGCGAGACACCCTGGCTTGCTGCTGTTTCTCTTTGGGTTCTGCAGCCGCAGCATCCGGCATTCCTCCTGGCGTCTGTTGGCCTTGGGCTCGCATCAAAGCCTGTTGAGCAGCTGCGAGTCCTGCGGCAGCCGCCGCTCCCGACGTATTCTGCCCAGGGCCGGAATTATTAGGCCTTAGCACCAAGGCTAGCAGGATGGCGACCATGGCGATGATATGTGGTGGGTATAACAGTGGAAGGTCGGTCATGAAATGATCGTTAATCACTGACCGAGCCAACTGCACCTCATCTTCCAACAACGACAGTTCGCTTCGTAACGACGTGATCGTCCGGTATGGTTGGAACACAATGAGCTGTGATCGCATTTCGCTTATCATAAAGAACTCGCACTCGCCCAGTTTAGACGTGTCGATGGCGACGAGATCTCCCCACATCTGCCGTGACTCCGTGACGATGAGCCGGATATGCTGAGGCGACTCTTCTATTTTGCAGGCAAGGTAGATTGCGGTGGCGATGACAAGATATGGGTTCGTTCGACGGATCTCGACTTTTGAGTAGAATCGCTTCATGTAGACTTGTGCCGTGGCCATGGATTGTTGTCGTATTGTCAGTCGCTTCGCCAGCCGTATCAACTCTGCGCGGTCGGTCGGTCAGCCATACTGCTTGCTCCAAGGATGAGGATAGTCTACCCACGTTGATTAAAGTATATGTTCAAATGGCGCTGCTGCGGAAGGGGAAACATGCGCACGAGTTCGGCGTTGTCGTCTTCGAGCTTCTGTCGCATTGTCGCGAGTTGCTCCTTGGTGAAGTGCCAGAAGCGACATTGCGTTGAGTGCCAATAATTGGCCGACATGGCTCTTTGAGTTAGCCCGCCAGATACCTGTCCTGTAGAAATATGAGACTCGTAGGAAGGGAAGTGCGACAGCCGAAGCTGTTGATGGTTTGTTGCCAAAGATATGTAACTTGGAGAGGGGGTTCGCAAGGCTGGCGTCGCCACACCGACGGATCCTGTGGCTGATTGGCGATGCTAGGCCAACTAGGCTATGAGCCGAATCTGACCATTGAAAAGCCATATTATTACATAGTTAAGTAACTTTAAATATCGAGAGTCAATTGCCACAAGATAAACATATTAGTAAAAAGTATTAATTCCTGCTTTATTTACCATCCTTTGGGTTTTCTTCCTTTTGTTAGGTGAGTGTACTGAGCGGATTCCTGTTGAAATCCACCTGGCCCAGGTGACACCAAGACCTCATATAATGAAGAGGAAAGTCCAAAGGTAAACTCTTAGGCGTTTTTACTGTATTTGATTGTGAGACTTGAAATTTTTAAAAGTTTTAGTGACTGAAATTGTAACTGCAAAAAAGGTCAGAGGTTAGCAGTATTGGAAGAACTTTGTAAATTCACATGTGAACAATAAAAGCTGCGGTAAAGGCTCGTCACTTGAGTAGCAAACAAAAAAGAGCCACAAAATATGTGAAATTCTCTCTTGTCCTTTGGTCAAAATTCCCTAGGGTATTACATATAAACATTATGCTCTGCTTCGTCGTCTTCTAGACCTGAGTCTGACATTCCCTTTAGAAGCATAGAGTCATGTTCTGTAGTGTTAAGAAATTGAGCTTGTCTCTCTACTGGTAGAGACTACACTCGTATGTATGAAGGAGCAATCGAAAGTAGTACCTGCTTTATAATACGCCGTTGGATATCAAACCTGTTTTCAGTCACAGCAACACTTCGCCCCGTGCTATTGACTCGAAAACCTCCATGACCCGAGACTCATCAAACTCCTGAGTACCTTGCATATCAAACATCTGGATCCCCTCGTCGTATGGTTTGAAGAGAAGTGTTCCACTCTCCTCCTCCTGAATCTTTATGTATCCCAACTCGGATCCCATGTGCCCTGGGATAAGAGCACACAGGAATGCGGTCAGGTCTGGCATGGAATAGGCTTTGTCAGAGTATTGTCCTTGTAGTGTGACCTGGTTTGTGACGATCTTGGCGGGGTCTTCTTGACAGTTGAAACCGAGAATGCGTTTCTCTAGGCAATGATCTCCGAAATGCTTCAAGCCGATTGCTGAGTATTTTATACTTTGTGCTGTGTGTGAAGGCACGACGGTGAATTCTTCAAACTCTTTGGATCGGCTGAGAACAATCTTGGCTGCTTCTTGGTTGAGAGCGATGTTGAACTGGTTAGCAAAGAGGTTTGCCGACATGTCGCAGGAACCCTGATATTGTTAGTATCTCATCGGAAAGGACTCAATCAAATCTCAAACTTACCACTTGCAAATGGCACTTGGTCTTGCTGGCTAGTCCTCTCTCGAGGAACTGTCGTAGAATCCTCAACGAAGAGCCTCCAAAGAAACGAATGCTTTCAGCGGCCTCGATCTGATCCCACACAGAACTCATGAAGAGTGGTGTCACGGATGTCTCTGAGTTTCTCTGATCTCGTTCAAGTCTGTTGATGCATCTCTCGTACCAACCTCGGAGGTGTTGGGTTCTTTGTTCAAAATCTGGTACTGTCAGGATATCATGGTACATCTTGAGCTCGAATTCGCTGCGGTTGACCAGCTCTTCATGATGATGGAAGTTCAGATTCACTGGATTGTTAATCTCTTCTAGACTATCAAAGTCCACAAAAACTTCATTGGGTGCATTGTTTGACCACTCGGCAAGACAGGATGCAAAATCCCAGGCTGTTAGCCGTCCGTGGAGCGAGGCATCCTGAATCGAGCCAGGTTTGGCCCTCACGGCCATTTGCAGCTGACGCTAATGTTAGCGAATTCCAGCATTCATAGTTCTGGGGTTGAAACATACGATCTCGCGATCGGCTTCTGATAGATGTTTTATATCATCCAGATCCTCTTGCTTGATAAGCCCGCCCAGAAGGACTCTGAAAGGATTTCCCAGAGACGAAAAATGTGTTTGTATCAAGTCCTTGCACTTGGAAACCTGCTCTCTAGTCATAGACAGTCCAAAGCACACCTGGCGAGGCTCTAGAATCCAGATTACACGAGTGTTTTGCGCCGTAGATGCAGATGTTGCCCGCCACAAGGCCATAGCGGCAGCCAAGTTATCCGAGTCGATAGAGTCATTGTAATAAATGATGAGATTCTCCCCCATGTTGAAAATTTCTCTAGGGTTAACTCTGTTTTGATGCGCGATGGCGTTGAAAGTTGAGGGAATGTTGAGAGATTTAAAAGGGTTTGGAAGTCTAGGTACCTAAGGTAGTGTTTGAAGTTGTTGGTGGTGGGCTGTGTAAGCTCTGCCCCGCGAGGTGCCTTGGAGGTCGCCACACCAATCATGAAACAGATCAATCCACTCAGGTACAAATGAATCACAAGGCGTTTACAGCCTTGTAAGCAGTGATAGAGGTTGCAGATGTCGCGTTTTTACACATTTTCTTTGTATATCAGAGACGACTAACACCAAACTAGAACTGCCCGAGCCGTGATTTCCGTCTTTCTGGTAAATACAATTTGACTAATTATGCGCTGGAATTATAGCGTCTATGGGTTTGAAAGAGTGTTCATGAGGGTGTTGAGTCCTCAAGGAGCATACGAGTCCATCACTACACCAACATGGTCGACTGGCATCATGTGGCAAGGCCGAAAGACCTTTTTTTTTATCTTTCTAATTCACGGGGTCTTTTATTTTCATAGAACTCATTCACAAGAGATGCGGTACGACCGTGATGCAGTTAGCACTAATGCCTTTGCAAACATATCGTTGCCTTGGGCCGTCATGAATCCTCTGATACTCTATGCTTTGAAAGGATTCACATTAAGTCGTCCTATAACTCAAAGAGTCGGTCTAGATTGCATCATAGTGAAGCCACTTCAGGTTTGTTGTTAAGCGAATCCCTTTTTCATTCAGCCCAGCCCAGCTAGACCCTAGGAAACAACGCATCAAGACAAAGATATTTGAAATTCCTCGTACAACAACAAATCTTATTCATTAGTTCGTCAATTTGATGCCAGCAAGGCATACCACTAGCTTCTTCACGAGGCTATGCATGTTCGATGGTATTCCGGCTAATATACTGAGGGAGCCAAAGCTAAAGATGGTTGTTTGTTTAAGCAGTCTGATAACTTTGAAATCACTCCCCAAGGAAGCAAATTATTGTGCAGAAAGCTCTCCTTGACAGCCTCTGGGCATATCAGGTCTCTCTATACTTATGAAACTGGAGAATTTCGTCAGACAAAGCAGGCATATAGAACTGGGGGAACGGAGACCAGAACCACAAATTCCTCCATCTCGCAGTGCTAAACTCCGCGCCGCTTGCAGACTTCAAGCTAGTAATTTAGGTCTTACAGCAGTTTGAAAGTTGTTACAGAACAGATGACACCTGCATCCCTGAACCTAACCCAGTTGATGATCAAAGCTCCAGGTATTATGCCTACTAGGATCACCCAGCACTGCCACCAAAGAAAGGGGACCAGCAAAATCTAATCATATACTGTGCATCTTTGATGGGATGCCCACAAATTGGGGCTGATGAAGGCAGCAGCACGCTATTGCCTTATCTTTTTCTTTCTCTTTTTAGTTTAACTGGGTAGTGTTCAGGGCAGTGTTTGATTAAATAAGATAACTTGGGGCTGATTTTACCCTACTAAACGAGAGCAAGAGGGGAGGATGATGAAACTAAGCAGAGTGAGATATATGCAGATCGTGATACTTGATGGACGTAGCTGGTGAAAGCGTAGTGGGTGTGAATATGGTTCTTAATCACCTTCATCATCCTCATTTCTCGCATGCTATGTACTTTGGTATATGATCCTTGAAACTCAAGTTCTTTTACTCTTCCCTTCGTTCCCATTTGAAAACCACACCATTTACATCTCAGGATTAATAAAGGAGTAATCGTCCGGCATAGCTTTAACCCAAACCTTCATCCCGACCTCGATACGCCCCTCAGCCCTCGGTGTACAAAGAGTTCCAACGGGTGGCTGGTACCTGAACCCAGTGTCCATTCTTCGGTGGTGCCTTTCACCAGTTCTCGGGTAAATGTCCAGGGCAAGACGCTGCCCACGCTCTCCAATCTTTAGTGTCTTCCATCCATCTTCAGCCCATGGAATACTTCCACGGATAATGATGTTTGGGCGGAAGTGGTTAATTCCAAATAAAGTATGTCCAACTTGCATGGTACGATCGTTGAGCTCATCCATACTGACTTCAGTGGCAACCTAAAAAGAGCTCCACATTAGTATATGATTTGTTGTTAGTTTACAAGTCATATTACTTACCAGCACAGGCATCATGTCGTCAAACTCTGTGGCGTCGGTGCAGCCATAACGTTGGGGAGTTCCGTTCCCACGCAGAACTCGACGAGCAGGGCCGTTATACATCAAACGAACATCCATGCCAAGAAGCTGCGAGATAGGCTTGGTAAGGATCTCTGGGTATCCCCAGGAGTCAGTTTCCACATCCCAAATAAACGCATTCGTCAGCTGAGTATTCCTCTCAAGCCATTGAGTCGTAGGGTGGGCGGGTATCTCAATTTTACGTTTGTTGAGAGAGATCGTCAGTGTGTCGGTATCAGCATCCCATGCCGTACGAATATATGCCATCCTTGGACATATTCTGCTGCTGATATATTCGTGCGTGTCCGTTGTGACGAACATCCATTTACGATCCATGTCCAGACCTGTTCGTAAAAGTCGCGTGGACTCTACATCGAAGCCGCGGCATGATTTGACTGGATATACGCGGAGGCCAACAATCTCATCGTCGGCTGGTAAGGGAACAGGTTGACTGGGAACAGATCGACTGGGAACTGGTCGACTAGGAACTGGTAGACTAGGAACTGGTAGACTAGGAAATGGTAGACTGGGAAATGGTAGACTAGGAAATGGTAGACTGGCGATATGCCGGAAGACGAAAGCCCGGAAGTCGGCGCTATCCTCCTGGGAGACGAAGCTCCAGGGGTTGGTGAAGAGAAGGATAAAAAAAAAGGAAAGAATTGCAACGCATAGAATTGCCAGGCAATCAGCAATATGTAGCACATCCATTGCGACGTTGTTTTTGTGAAGTGACGTTGAAAGAACAGGGGGTCTGGATCTGTCAATGAAGAATCATCACGACTTATTATACCCCAAGCAGCTCTATAAGCTTTATCAAAGAAGCTGATATATTCTTTAGTTGCTGAGGCATAAAGTATGATACCAAAGGTGTATTCTATAGAGTTCTCAACTCATTGGCATAGCTGTCTTTATAACTAAAATAATATTGTCCTAAAGTTATTTCTTCGTACTTTCCATAACCAATCAAAGGAGTTTGTCTTGAACGGAAACTCTAATTATAGCTGGAGGTCTTGTTTTCTTTGGTTTCATAATTCTAAACTTCGAGTTCTTTGTATCTGTGTTGAATACAAGCCGTGGGATCCCGAGAAATCACTCAATAGTATGTAAACACGGGTCACAGTGTTGTGTTAGTTTTTTGTGTTATCACTGTTATCCTTAATTTAACTTTGCCTTAGGATTCTCTTCTCTTCTCTCCCTTTCTACTAACCATCCAGGTTGCTTTTATGATAATTCCGAAAAGCTTCTTTTTTCTGAGCGCCCAGGGGGAAATATCTCTTTTATACTTGGGGTAACCTATCTGATAATCAGTTAGTTCATGAAGTTAAGGCAGTAGCTGTGTTGTTAATAACTTTCAAGTCTGGCTCGTAAAAGACATTAATGAAGAGCTGGTTCTGGGTATCAAGTATAATATACGGTTCTCTGACTTGGCCTTGTTGAACATTTTCGCATCTGATACTAACTTTTCTTACATTATGACTTGCGTTCGGATCGAGTGGTCCTCTTACCGGTCATCGTCATTGCTTTGTTCGTAAATCGTCGCAATTCATTCTCGGTCTTGAGATCAATGTCTTTCTCACTTACACTCCAAGCTCTCAGTTAGTTATCAGGTTTGCACAGGGTCGGAAATTCAGAGGATTCATAAGACCAAAAACCATAGAGCGTTCACACACAAAGCATGTTCCATCCAAAACTTCCCTGCTCAGTACTGAGAATGTAATGAGGATTAGAAGGGTTGACATTTCGTCTGTAAGAGTTGCTAAAGAAGCGGTTATTAGTATCTTAAGGAGCTATCGAAACTCTGTTTGAGAGACAGTAGTTCGTAATAGATCAAATACAAGCAAGGCCAGATAGCTAGTATATAGGATGAGCGAGTTCTTTGTCGGATTTTAACTATTAACCTTTAATAATTAAGTATAGCGGCTTTAAATATAATAA
>JABFFJ010000487.1:0-13320 GCA_013623715.1 Fusarium verrucosum | reverse complement strand
GATAAGGAACTCGGGTTCCTTAAGCGCGGTGGTAAAGTCCTTGAAGTTGATGATCTTGGGCATCTTGACCTGTGTGTACATACCACCTCGCTGGTACTGGCCGAGTCCAGTCACATCACCGATCGAGAAGGTGTAAGGTCCCTTGACGGTAATCTTGCGGGGTTCTGCTCCGTTGAGGGCCTCCATTCCCTCAATCTCGGAGAATGTCACATAATCGCCATCTTCCAGCCCGTGTCGGGTTTCGTCGAGGGCGGACACCAAACCCTCCTCGTCAATGCCGGCCACGATGCCGCTAAGGGGGGTCTCGCCGGTAGGATCGATGCAAGTGAACTTCTCGCCAAAGTCACAGAATACGGATCCGAAGAGACCATATGTATCGGCGATAACTACGTAGATTCCCTTGCTGTGACAGTAGTCGCCAATAGCCTTTTGTAGGTGGATAGGTGCGTTGGTCAGAACGACAACCTGGTACTTGTCGAACTGCGAAAGTTCACCATCAAGACCAGGTGACTGGTGAAGCTTGACGGGGGTATAAGCGTTGAGTTCGGCGACACGAGGAACAGTGACCTCATCTCTGGGCTTTCCGACATCGCTAGGGGTGAGGAAGAACTGAGACGAAAGGTCCGCGATCTGAACTGGCGCAGGGTCGTAAAGGGTAAGGCTCTTGACACCAGCCAGGGCGATATTCTTGGCGATTTCCACACCGAGACCCTTAAGGCCAACGATAAGCACATTAGAAGCGCTCATGCGCTTCATGGCCTCGTGGCCTAGCACATAAAGTTGTCGGCTGTAAAGGGACTCGTCGATTTCGCCATGTCCAACGACGGACTCATCGACCGCCATTCGGGTCGCAAGGTCGACCTCCGGTTGCTTTTGTTCCTATAGAAACAGTGCGGTTAGCTTCTTCGGGTCTGGCTTGCGTATCGACTGGGAAAGTGTCTCAAAATGGCGCCCGTCTTTCACATGCTCTGATGGTACAAACATCACGAGCAACAAGCCGAGACGGTGAGTATGAAGATTTTGGACTTACGGCCATTGTTCTCTTATGGGTAGGTGACTCCCCGTTGGAGAGCTTTCGCTTCCCCAGCTTGTCTGCTTCAAAAGAGGTCGTAATGTTGGAAACGCTGCGTCAGTCGTTGCGAGGGCGATCCAGCACCAGGCAGAGCTCAACCCCGCCAAACAGCAGAGAGGGACGGTGAGAGACGGGCGGGGAAATTATCTGCGAACGATGGGTATTCTCGTCGCAGATCGTGGTTGATAGTCGTGGGAAAAAGGTGTTTTGTGTATGTTCAAATGTTGGGTTGTAAGAGAAGACGTTCTGTTCTGACTTTGGAGTTGAGTGGAACAAGTGAGCGCGTCCAACGTTGATGAGGTAATGGCCGAGTCTATTTAGTGGTTGGTAGCATGAGGCAACCTACCTGTGCCCGCCTACTCCTCGGGCGTCTGGCCCACTGTCAGCGGGCTCAACTTTACATAAGCCTCATGGCCTGAGGTATTAATCAGATGCATCGGGCAATTATCATGCATTAATTGAGATAGACTAGGTACATACTATGTAGGTAGTAGTAGTAGGTATTCATTGTTATATTTTGGTCAGGACTTCTGCGCATAACAATAACTGTTTCGTTGTATCATCTATTTAGGAAGAAAATGCCTTGCAAGTGTTTCAGCAGAAGCAAGTCCTCAGCCCCGCAACCAGTGAGCAACATGGATATTGAAGGTTGCCTAGGTTGCCTAGGCCTAGAGCTACACGTGTGCCCCTCCGAGCATGGGTTGCAACTGATTCTAATCTTCTGTTGGATTCCATCAACCTGTTTGTAGTTCCAGGTATAGAAGTATTCTCAGCGTATCAATATGACTGCCAAGCTTGCTACAACAGGTTTGGCCTTCTTACGAGGTACCCTCGGAAGGATGCAGGTCCATCATGAGATTCAATAGCGGGGTCAAGCCACGCGGGGCAGATTTGACGCATGATGATGCTTCAGCTATGAGAGCTCTTCAGCTCCAACTTCAAAGACATGTCTGTTTCTGCAACAACGTAATATGTTGTGGTAATTCAGTTATTTATGCCTCACGGCTTGGTAGAAGATTAGCTTCTGTTCACAAATCACACACATATCAATAATGCATCATCACTGGAGCGCAGCATAAGAAGGATCTCGATGGATTTCTTTTTATTTCACCGCCCCTAGGTAATATGTGAAAGTCCCCGTGTGGTTTCCCAATTCATATTGCACCCTGGTGATACAAATCTGTAGGGGTATAGGTAGAATGAGCACCAGGTCGATTGTAGTGCTCACCACAGGCTCGTGGAAGCCCTATGGCTCGAAACTCGATCGAAGGGTAGCGGTAGAGAATGGAACATTTATGGGCTCGACTTAAGCTCAACCTCGCTAGAGAGAAAATTAGAAAATCATTCGGTTGGCATTAGATGCTTTCAAGCTTACAAGAGGAGAGTGGCGTTGGGGGGGATGGCACCAGGGAAGCCACTGTGATTTATGTTAGCTGTCTATGCTCAAACGGTGGCACCATAAGAATTGAGTCTAATGCGCCATAGTCGTTGGCTTACCGAGCGCCGTAGCCGTAGTCACTATGAAGGTTGTTAGCGGTCTGTATAGCAATGGAGTTGAGGGAGCTGGGATAACATACGGGGTGATGTCAAGCAGGGCCTTCTCGCCAACCTTCATGGTGGTGACACCCTCGTCCCAGCCTGTATCAAGTCAGTTTCGTCATTCTTTCCACTACGGCTCGGATGTTCGATGGAGAGACGCACCCTTGATGACCTGGCCAACACCAATAGTGACCTTGAAGGGACCGCGGCCGACAGAGCTGTCAAACCTGTGGAAATAAATGGTCAGTCCTAGTCAATCACAGCGAGTGCCAGGGGCGAGCATACTGTTTGCCCTTGTTGTCGGGCTTCTCCGCGTCCTTGATCCAGCCAGTGTATTCAATGGTGACCTTATCGCCATTCTTGGGAATTGGGCCGGTGCCCTCAGAAATGATGGTCTTCTCGACACCCATGATTGCTTGTGTGAAAGAAAAGTTGCGAGGTTGAGTGAAAAAGGGATTGATTCGAGTGGTAGTGCGAGTAGCTCGAGAGATGGATGCAAGAGAGAAAGGACGCATCTTTGGAAGAGGTGGCGAGCGTGGAGCTTTATAGGTAGGTAGCTACAGTGACTGACAGGTAATCAGCTGGAGGGTTAGGAGGCAGAGAACTGGACTGGATGCTGTGCGGTGCCAGGAACAATGGGATTCTTCTGTTGAGCTCCCCCGTATGATCAATGGCTTGAGAGGCTCGATAAGCTCTTTCCATTGGATCTCAGGGTCGTGAATGGCGGGGCAGTTAGATCGACAGCGGGGCAATGGTAACGCAATGACGATTGGTACCAATCAGCTTGCCTGAAGACCCCACTTGGGATGACGATTGGGAGAAGCTCAGAGAATCCAAGCAGGTCACTAACAGAGAAAAGATACCTCCATTCATCAGCCTTTCCCACTATTATTAAGGTGTACATACGACACAATGGAAACACGTGCAATGAAGACGTAATTGTCACTCGCGCTGGTTAAAATACCTCAATAACTGTCGTGATTATGTACCTTCGACCGTTAAGATGTTAATTTAAGTGCCTTGGACCAAATAACGTCGACTTGACTACCAGGTACCTTGTCGATCACACATGTACCACTCGTCGAAAGTACATGTGTCAAGCTGACAGTTGCTCACATAGCAAAGTAGCTTCCTACTGAGATACCTACATTATCTGCATCTGCTGGTTTACCAACATCATCCGCCTGAGGCGACCGATCTTCTCAGGCTTTGAGTTTCAGTGCAGCACTCAGGTCAATGCCTTAAAATCGGACAAGACGGAAATAGAAAGGATCCATTAAACAGGGCAGATTCGGAAATGCCACGGTCGAGGTTGGACCTGGCTCAGCATCAGCATCTCCAGACATTATCCTCCCCTCCCATAACGTGACGATTTATGTTCGAAATCGGTCCCTCGGTTTAGCCATGAATTCTGGAAGCCGACGCTCGCTAAATACTTGCTCGGGGTTATACGAGATCGTGTAACACTTACGCCATTGTCCATGTGTTTCCCTCCTGACAACCAGGTAGTAGAATAGCGGATGTCAATATGACTCTCCTGGTGACTGGCAGGTTAAATGATAACAGAGCCATGTATGCCAAAGACGAACATAAGCTTGTCTTGGTCTCCAATTCATCAAAGACATTCTGAACCATGCTGTTGCTGTCTATTCCATATAAGAAAGGGAAAAGAATGCGTCTCTAGGGTAGGCTACTCATTATCTCTCTAGATCACATAGCGTTTTATCTATGTCCTCCTGTTTGTGAATTTCGGCTTATACTTTGACTAGACTGTCTTCTTGTAAGTCATTAACTGAATATAAGTCTTTGGGTAATAAAATCTGCAAGATATATCTACTAGTTTCGCTGATGTAATACTGAAATGGTTTTCAGACAATTTCAAGGACACTCTTGTCAATTGAGAAAACTGAGACAACAGAGTCTGAGCAACTTCTATGTAGCTAATACAGGAACTATGCTGGTGTATAGTTCCACATCTAAAAAGTCTCTTTCCAATGAATTATCAATACCAGTTCCAAATTCGTCCTATGAGTTACTATCTGCAACAAGCAACCAATGCAACTACTCGAGACCAAGCCGATGATATTTCTTTCTTAGGCGTTTTCTAATCTTAAGTACAAGTATTTTCTCATATAAGAATCCGGAGTTAAGGTACGTATTTAAGCAAGTTAGATTTATGACACAAAGGGTATCTCAAATGTTAAGATAACGAGCCTGCAGTTATTGATATGATAATAATAATAACGAGAGTATCTGGTTTCTCTTTAGCTGTACTGGCTGTATATGAATAAACTACTTATATATGTTGCATTGGTGACTGGAAGTCAAAGGCAGCTGGACAATATATCCATTAACAGGACTTCCATAGCATGGAACCCAACCATGTTAAATACCCTCGAATCTGTTTGGTAACTTTTAATGCTGGTTAATCTGCTGTATTATTTTATACACTCATAGACTAAGTGTACACACACATGGAAATGGTGATCTACTGAGCCTGCAGTGTCGTGGCCAAAGAGCCTGCTAAGGTGAATACCTCTACGGACATATCTGCAATCAGCACGCTTGTTGAAGTATATGATGACATACGTAGTTACAAGAAGCAAGCCGCTATGGATATCTAGGCCTTCATAACCGGGCTAAGTAATATTTTGTCTGCCTAGCGTGACACCGCTTCTGCTTGTACAGGACTCAGGTTTGCGTAGTACTAGAAAGATCGGACTGTTGGTGGTACGAAGTCATACCTTTTCAGAGGATTACTTGGTATTAATCTGAAGACCGGTTATTTCTATATGAATAACACTTATCTCTAATAATTATAGTTTCAACTGACCATAACCTGGTTAATCGCCCATCCACCTCTCTACACAACCGTTCGAGGATCAACACACCCGTTTTGGCCTTTGATTTGACTCTGTGAGTTATGGCTAATGATAATTGAGACAATGACATGCAGTTGATTCCCTCCATCTAAATAGTCAGATCTGCATCGACGGTTGAATATTTCGTTTTCAAGTGGTTGGTGTCGTTTACTGATTAGCCTAATGCTACAAACAGAAATCCATTGGCCTTCGTACAAAGCAGAAGTGTGCTTTACGTGAGACTTGTGGCTACAAAAGTTCAAAAAATTGGTTGATCTTTAAAGTCATAATGACAGATAGCATGGACGAAGAATCGAAGAACTTCCATGATACCAGGGCCATGATCCCATTGTAGGTAGGTAGGTAGTCAAAGTGTTTTTATTCGCTACCCCGTAAAACAAGAGTTCTCGCTTAAACATTTCAACAAGCTTACCACGTAGGTAAAGGTTAATGCTTATACTAATTAAACATGGGGATCCGCCGATTTGCATTGATGGACATTAAGCCGCCTCGAATTTGATAATGGAAACAGTCACTTGATGGAGGCTATGTTGATGTCTAGAACAAGACCCTGGTCAAACATCCGAGATCCGAGCTCTAAGGCATTCAACACCTAGTCACATGTTTATCCTGACTCGAGCACTAGATGTTTTCAAGCAGGTATGAACAAGTTGTTGAGTTGAGTGAGAGATGCGTGTAAGTTAAAAACTGAAACTGAAACTGAAGATGGAAGTTGACGATGATTGGAGAAATATTGTGAAACTTGAAATGTCGATCATCAAATATCAGAATCGGGTTTTACGACGCCGATCTCATGAAAGCTAGTAACAGGTACCTAGTTTGACAGGCAAGCCGCTTTCCGAAGCCATCCATCGTAATCATGGCCGTACTTTGTATGTAATGATTTCCATGCTGCTAAGGCTGTGTCGAGCAAACTGATCAGGGTCCGCCCCTAAAACAGGCCTGCTGAACAAGGGTTTCACGCTGGGCGGCACTCTTAGCCGCTAAAGCCCAGCCCTTGGCACTCATAATGCCGCTATAGCCGTGTAGTCCACGTCGAAAGGTGCCATGAGTGACGTCAGAAAATGGCAGTTTCAATGGGCTTTTAATGACTTGGCCATGGAAGCTTGCGACGCTTCATGGCGCCAAGAGCTGTGAGTTTTACTGCTGTGGATAGATAGACCAAGACCTGGAGACTTGGCTTCTCATGCCATGCCACTGTTTTGTAACGAGATTAACTAGCAACCGGCCATGGCGTTGAAATAAATAAAAGCCACCATCCGCCGTAAGAATGCCTGCCTACCTTGTAGGCCTGGTTTAGTTTTAGAGCTACGGTTGCGACGGCGCTTATATCACACACTCACACCATCAAGAACTGGACCCTTACGAACCAGCCGACCTCCTTCAACCGTCATTGAACTCAATCCTCCTTCTTCAATCGTCATAACAGAAGTATCCTTCGGGTACGCGGATGCGAGAGTCTTGTTCAGTTCCATTCTTGGCCTGACGCAGTCTTTTTGGTTGCTGTAGCAAGCACTATATCACCCGGCGCAAACTCATCAACAGTAGAACGCGATCTTCATCTCGCATTCTCTAGCGGAAACAAGGGTCCAGACAATGGCTGATCCAATCACCACCAATGGCAACGACCAAGTCAACGGCCACATCAACGACGAACCAGCGACACAGAATGGTAATGTTGCATCACCAGAACAGACAAACGGTGCTCCGAAACCACAAAATGGACATGAGCATCACCACGATCTTATGCGCCACCCGAACAGGATCGGAACCGGTCTGAAAGATCGAGTACAGAAAATAACAAAAGGACCACCAGGCGGCTTCGACTCAACTCCTCTCCCTGATGCGCCCCAAGGCTATACCATCCGATTCATCTTCCACAGCGCTGAAAATCTTGCTCCCGGCGACTTTGTCACGGCCTCTTCAGACCCTTTCGTCCATGCGACACTGAGAGGCACTCAACCGAAGCGGCACAAGGAGGACCCCGATCTCACCCACCGGACGAAAACCATAAGGAAGACAACCGAGCCAGTATGGGAGGATGAATGGATTGTCGCCAATGTTCCGCCAACAGGCTTCACCCTCAAGTGCCGAATGTACGATGAGGATTACCCCGATCATGACGATAGACTGGGCAATGTTACAATCAAAGTGCCTAGTTTGACTGCAGACTGGCCTGGCATTCCCGCCCCCGGCCGTGTCTATGAGGCCAAGAAGCGAATGATGAGCAAGAGAGCATATCTGGCCAAAGCCGTTACTGGTGTCGTCAATCGCAATCACCACATGTCACCCCTGCTCCGTCTGAGCATGGAGCTTCTGGGACCGTCAGATCCGCCTTATGCGCAGATGTACACAGTTGGACCAACGACATGGGTGAAGCATTTCAGTGCCTTGATCGGCCGAATTGCTGGTGTCAAGGTGAACGCTAATGCCGAGGACGACGCTCGAGAAGACGGGGATGAACAAGTTGCCCCAGAAGGAAAGAAGAAGCCCAAGACTCAAAAATACGAGTAAGTTGTTCATCTGAGCCTCGACGTGGCTTATACTAACACTGTCAGCTTCCAAGCAACTGAAATGCAGCTTCAGGGTCCAGTGCCCCCGACACTGTATCATCGCTTTGTCGAATTCAGACCTATCATCGCATCGATTTACTCTTCAGCGGGCTTGCGTGGAAAAATCCTGAACAAGGCGCTGCATGGCCAACACCGCCGTATCTACAACTTCAACGCATCGACCGAGTATGGCGACTACGATGCATGTACACCAGAAGCTTCGGAGCAATTCCTGAAGCTTGTTCACTACGACGAAGGAGGTCGCACTTTCACTTATGTTCTGACCTTGGACGGCATGTTCAGATTCACCGAGACTGGCAAGGAATTCGGCATCGACATGTTGAGCAAACACACCATGCATTCTGATGTTGAGACATATATCGCCTGTTCTGGCGAATTCTTCATTCGACGACTCAGCCGCCCCATTGCATCAGATGATGTGCATCCCCCGGCAGAGACACATCCGGAGGAGCCTATTCCTGGAGGCCCGCCTATGGAGCAGCCTCCACATGATCCTGCATGCTACCAACTGATCATCGATAACGACTCCGGGACATATCGACCAGACAAGTCCACCCTGCCTTATCTGAAAGAGTTCCTCGAGAAGAACTTCCCAGGAATGGGTATTATTACCATGCATTGGGAAGACCAGGAACTGCAGGATATGAAGGAGAACCAGCGCAACGTCAAGAAGAGCGAGGGCAGATTGGTCAACATGGTCCTGAACCGAAGTCAGAGCAGCATCAGCTCAGCCGAGAGTGAGCTGGATGACCGTGAAGAATCTTGGCAGCATGGACACAAGAGTAAGCGTGAGGCTGCTTACGAAGCCTTGGAGGACCCGCACAAGGTCAAAGATGCTGTCAAGCGCGTGGTCCCCGGGTTGAAGCCTGAGAGGGGAGAGAGTTCTAAATGATCGGATTACGACTAACGACCGGAAACAATGGGTGCCTTGAATATACGGACTATTCAACACTGGGAAAAGGGACTTTGTATGGATTTCATATACCACTTTTGCTTTGATTTCGCATTCCTTGATACCTTTATTCTCTTATCTAGGTAGTAATATATAGTCTTATTCTAATCGGAGTGCTTTGGTCACCAACAGCTATGTGTGTCAGACCCTCTTACATCACAGGCTTGGCTTGAGTGCTACCCATTGGCTTGAGCAAGTCGCGAGCACCTCTCCCTTCTCATCCTTCATCTCGCCTCTGACCTTCGTCTTTCGACCCTCAATCTCTTCTGCAACAGCAGTGATGCAGAGAACACTGTCTGTAGGTACAGGCTTGAGATATTTCACATCTATGCCTCCCGTCACGCTATGTGTCTTGAACGCTCTAGCCTCCTTTCCCAAGGTCCCATTAAGATCAAATATTGTGCCCATAGACTCATCTAACAAAGCCGCAACAATTCCACCGTGAACCATTCCGGGATACCCACTCACACCCTCGCCCACCGACACAAGCACCGCGATCTCAGTGATATTATGCGCCGGATCTCGCGCAACCTTGAAGCTTGGCGCACGGAAGTAGCTGATCAAATGCGTCAAGCCACGAGCATTGTTGAGCGTATTTCCAAAGAGTTGATCATGCGCCGGTGACTTTGGATTACGGCACGAGGGAAGAAACGGGATCGCGTCTGGTGCACAGAGCAGACAAGCCGTCCAAGGATGGGAAGCAAAGAAGGAGAGTTCCGAGGCGAACAGATCAGGCGGTGCATTCTCTGGCACAAGATCAAGCGCGGGGCAGAGGATTGAGTTGCTGAAGGGCGGGAACTCCATGCTGGCTGATGAGAAGGCGTTGATGTTGAGGACGGGAGGGCCGAAGCGATTTCGGACCCGGTGATGCGGGGCCGGTTGGGGGATCCAGAAGCCCGGCAATTGAGTGGAGGCTGGGGTTCGGAGTATGGGTCTTAGAAGTTTGGAAACTGGCATTATATAAGAGGTGAGATGTTTAATTTGAGATGAGGTAGAGGGAAGTGAGGAATTGTGAGGTTTTGTCTCTTGGTGAGGGACTTGATCAACATGAAATCAAGGATGAGACACGATGGTGAAGCCGAGGTACGTATGCGGGCTTGTCCTATTATGGTGATGAAAGCCAAGATCGGTCACCATTATTGGGTAGTACATATCTAATAACTAATTCTTGAATTATATGAAAATCTGGTCTTTGTAGTTTCTTTCTGTCGGGATAAATATCGTGAATGGATCATGTTTTCTAATTCATATTACAGTATTTGTAGGTTGTTGTAATCGATCTTGAAGTAGGTCTTTATTATGTACCTATGTATCCGAGGAGAAGAATATAATCTACCTACTAAAAGAACGACATTAAATTGGGAATATACGCACTTCAGATATCTACCTTATACTTAATCCTTATATCAGCCTCAAAGTAAGTGTTATTAAGTTTCTACCGTTTAAAGATTATAATTTGCCGTGTTTGTGTAAGTGATTGACTCTTCGTGTATACTTAAACAAATACCGAAATGGCAATGAGAACACATGTGTTCATTGTATGTGAACAAAAGCAGCAAAAGCAAACAGAAGACAATGAATAAATCCCTGCCCCTTATATACACAGGTAGGTACAAAATCTGTGTCTTCTCTTATTCGCTCACAGTGATTCAGCACAGGAAGGCACCAAGCCACAACCTTCCACAGGCTGCCACTGATGGCAACTGCCAACTCTATCGCACTCACCGAAAGCTCCTTCCTCTTGTGCGCAAGTGCACTTGTGTCGAGGTTCACGATCTCTCATTCCCCTCTTCTTCTTCTCTAGCTCATGCTCTCACGTTCACCTGAGTAGCGAGCCCTCTCGCCTCCTCGTCTCTTCGCATCAACATCATCCAAGGCCTTTACTTCAACCATCATCAACATGGAGCCACATCCGGATCACCACCGAGGACCGACTTTCTCACCCGAGGAACTTGATGTTCTTATCACTATTGAACGAGTTGGCGCAGGGTGTTCCATGATTGCGATTATTCTCGTGCTGGTCACCTTTGCCCTCTTCAAGAAACTTCGAACCACTCCCAACCTCTTCCTCGTCTTTGCCTTGATTGCAAATGCCGGTGCCAGTGTGGCATCTATGATCGGCTATGATGGCCTTGAACGAGGAGAGGGATCGCATCTTTGCCAGGCTCAGGCCTTCATCTTCGAATGGTACAGCTCTTGAGCCCAGTTCCTCTACACCACTAACCTGAATTTGACAGGTTCATGCAATCCGATCCTTGGTGGTCACTCGCAATGGCCATCAACGTGTACCTCGTGTTCTTCTGCAACGCAGACCCCCGAATGTTTCGAAAGTATGCCTGGCTTTATTGTGCCATCTGTTTCGGTGGTCCATTCATTCCCGCGGTTGTTCTGATATCAATCCGCAACTCCCCCGAAGGTCTCGTATTCGGAGATGCTACTGTAAGTCGTTCTTGTTTGTTTATTTTTAACTCAGAAATTAACAATACCTAGCTATGGTGCTGGATCGGAACGGACTGGAGTCTTGTTCGCCTCTACGCTTACTACATTCCAATCTGGACCTTTTCCTTCTTGTCCATAATGATATACATCGCCGTCGGATATCATGTCTTCCATACCAGAAATCAGATCAGACACATGGTGAAGGATGCAGTGGGGCACGCAGAGAAGAATGATAGCCTGCCTTACTCGAGTAGTGAGCACAGAGGCTCCTCAGAAGCGGTAGCCTTCCCACCTAACACCACTGAGGGAGGTGACACTGACTCCTGTCCCCAGAACCTCACCGGTCGTCCGGAATTCTATGGTACTGCTGTTACAGAGGTCCAAATCACGCGCGAAGAACCCAGACCGACGATTCACCGGGCCCCTACGATGCCGGCCGCTACTCATTCTGCAATGCCTCCGCGAATGCAATCTTGGGTTCTCCCTGGTTCTTTTGAGCAGCTCGAACCGACAAACTCTGGCCGAGGGCAACGATTTGAAACGGTATGCACATCCGATAGTACTCGCCAGCCGCGTTCTACGATAATGACCCGGCTTCGTGCTGCCAAATCAAATGCTTCCGCGAAACTCAAGCGATTTGACCCAGTCAAGATGGCATATCTACGTACCAGTTTCATCTTTGGCTTCGCGGTGTTGATTACCTGGATTCCAAGTTCTGTCAACCGGCTGTATAGCCTGACACACCAAGACAGAGTCAGCTTTCCTCTCAGCGTTGCCAGTGGCAGTGTGCTTCCGCTGCAAGGTGTTTGGAATGCCTTCATTTACTTCACCACTAGCTGGAAGACTTTCCGCGAGGAGCTTCGTACAGCTGTGGCCAAGTGGAGGAAGCCCGAAGAGTGTCCCAACGCGATACGTCTCAACAGTCGACTTGGTTCCAACAAGGGTAGCTATCGCAATACCTTTGAGCGGACTCGCCAACTACGTGCCGGTTCGGTTGAGGATGATGAGAAATAGATTACATCTTGATTCATGTGAGAGCCAAGGGTGGACTCAGAATGAAAATGTTTCGTACATTTGTTTGCGGAAGCATGCATGTAGCATAACTTTACCATGTCTTTACAATTCGTCAAAAAGACGCAGACCACGGGGTGTTCAAGGATCTTAAGCGGAAACCGCATCAATTGCGAAATAGCATATCAAATCAACTTTTATTATAACTTGGTGCATTATGTGGTCGCAGTTATGAAGAGAGCCCCTCAGGCGTCATAGATAGCCTCACCCTCGGCAGCATTTATGTTCTCTCGTATAACTCTATCGACGGCGGCCGGGATATCCTCATCACCATCGAGGAGATCATACCACCCATTATTGACACCATCAGCTGCAAGAAGATGCGAGGCGACCTCGGCTACAGCCTCACGGCTAACACCGTTGGAAGAGATATGCTTGGTCTTGCCAAACTCAACTTTGGTGGCGGGCTCTGCAGTCAGTGTTCCGGGCCGAAGATCGATACCGACAAGCGTGGGACTCTGCTTTGAGACCTTGTAGAGGACCTCATCTGCCTCAATCTTGGCCTTGTAGTAGTTTGCCAATGTGCCATTGTTGACCCTCTCATGATAGTCATCCCATTCGCCAGCAGGCCACCATGGAGCACCGGATCGACGAGAGGCTAGGTATGAGATGAGAAGGAACTTGGTGATGGTGGGGATGGAAGCTGCAGCGTTGATGAAGTGGACGGCGGCATCTCGGTCCACCTTGAATGTCTAAGAGGGGTCAGTATGTGAGCTGATCTACAGAGGCTTGAGAGAATGAGTTTGTTCATACCCTATCAGCGCCACCTTTACCTCCAGCTCCTGGATCATA
>JABFFJ010000486.1:0-37539 GCA_013623715.1 Fusarium verrucosum | reverse complement strand
GGGGTGGGCATTCATTGGGGGAGGAGGATAACCGCCCTGGAATCCAGGATCGTAGCCTCCATCATAAACGCCGTCGTCGTAACCCCCATCATAACCTCCGTCGAAGCCTCCGTCGAAGCCTCCGTCCATGGGTGGGCCCATCGGAGGTGGAGGATGCGGAGGTGGGGGGCCGTTCATCGGCATCGGCTGCACCACCGGCGGCCGGGGCACAGCTCCGTCAAAGTGCTTACGGGAGCCTCCCCCGCTCTTGTGGCTACGTCCACTTCGCTTGCTGTGTCCACTGCCGGTGCTGCCACTGCTGCTGCCGCCGTAGTAGTATTGAGGCTGCGCAACCCAGAATAGTTGTGTCTCGGGTTGACTCCAGGAAGAGAATGACGAGCCGCCAGACCGGATGGAACGGTCGTCACGATAATCCCGGGTCCTCTTCTTGACAGCTGTGGCTCCGGGAGGTGCACCGGCTACCCATGAGAGAAAACGGATAGCCTTGGGTTGTTTCTTGGGAATTCGGGCATAAGTAGTTGTCCATGTTGATGAGCTGCTGTCATCCGAGTAGACGGACGAGGCACCAAATGACTTATGTGACATGGTGGGTGGATTGATTGATTGATTAGATATGGTGATTACTTGGGGAATGAGGCGGGTGGCAAGAGTTTTGTAATGTCAGGTTGTGTTGATGGTGTGCAGTTCACGAACCAAAGCAGTGAGCTTGGGTTGGTGTTGTGCAGGCAGAGGGCAAGGTGATGCTGGCCAAGCGTGGTAGCAAGGTGTTGTAGTAGAGAGGGTTGCCTTGTTCAGGAGAGAAGAGATCGACAAGAAGAGCTGGAGAAGAAAGGACGAGGCAAACAAGAGACGGACATGGGAGCATGATATAGACGGGACGGGAACTAATACACAGACTAAATTAAGTGCTTGGGATGCTCCACGAGTACCGCAGAGGGAATCGTCAGGATCGGTTGCCTTGTCAAGGCATCTCATATTCTGCGGGCGACGAGAAAAGAGGCTATTGTCTCCTATGGTTGTTGCACATTACACAGCAGGGCCATTGGTGGTTACCTACGACAGAAGCAAAGACCGACAGGGGGAGTCGAGGTAAGCCAAGTGGGTGTGGACAGCGTCGTGCAGCTTTCTCTGTGCGAGCGGGCTTACACGATACGACCCTCCAGGTGATGTGCAGTACCGGTACCAGTGAATTTGGCTGCCGGCAGCAGGGACAAAGAGGTTCCTTGAGGCTCTCGGGCGAGCAGCCAAGGAGATGGATGCTGTGCAAGCTGGACGATCGTGCGCCACGTTCGCCCTGCTTTGGAGAGGGGTAAGGTGATAGATGATCTAGGACAGAGATGAGGGTGTAAGAGATGCAAGTCTTGTGGACGAGTAGATTAATGTGAAGCGAGCACTGCACATGTAGTTTGCTGGTGAGCCGTTGTCAAGTTGATTAAACTACTAGGCTAATCAGTATAGCATCAACTCAATGCCATAGAATGAACCTAATAAGTTGGACTATGCGATTGACAAGTCGGACTAGTGCAATTCAATTGGCCACGGAACACGAACAGGCCAGAGTCGAGTTTCCTTGAAACTTGGCTGACACAGGACCCATTCACCAGCATAATCCCACCAACGGCGATGATAAAAATGGTACGCTTTCAACTAAACACAACAGGCTGCGGAACCATGCGAACGCTCGAGGGCAGTGGTCAGTGAGCGCCCAGACGTCATGCAGCAGCATGCATTTCGCTGTGGCTGCCTTTTTCCTCTGATCAGTCTCTTTCTTGTCTGGAACGAAACAAGTTAAACGAGGCTGCAGTGCGTGGTCTGGTCGACGCGGGACGTTTTTGTTGTCGCATTTTCAGCCCCGACGATTGGCTGCTGCTGCTGCAAGCTGCCGCGGCGCAGGGTTGGCTGGTTGGTTGTGGGTGAGAGAGGAGGGAACAAGTTGGAGTGCTGTGACATGATGGGATTGGGGCAGGTTTATGCAGTTGCGGGTGAGAAGTGATGGGTTTGAAAATAGGCGCTGCTGTCTGTCTCTAGAAGGGATGGTTATGTGAAGTGCAGAAACGGAATGAAACGAAACATGAATTATAAGGCTGACGATCCAAGGGTTGAAATGAAGGGTCAAGAGATGCATACTCTGTATGCCTCTTTGAAGCACTTTGTGAACTATCTAGGACTTGACATGTTGTCAAATGCGTTGTAAGGTAACAACTTCATGTTTATGACAAACATGTATAAGATTGAGCACCTGATACTTGGAAGCATACCTAGATACCTATTGGGTATGTAGGGTGAAGGTGAAGCAAACCAACTGCTAACATAATCTTCACTCACATCACCATCCATTTAATGGATTCGTCTCCATCAAACGTGTGATCTCTGATCTATGCGAGTGCTCAACCTCTCGTCTAATGATAGACAAGTTGAGCGTGTGCCGTGTGGTTGAGTAAGACACCAGACGACGACCCGAGAGTTAGGATTGGTTTCATGGTTGGTTTATCTGCTAATCGGCAGTTCGAAGCTACTGACTGTACCCCAGACATTGGATGGCGTGACAGCGGATGGGGAAAAAACAGGGCGAGCATTTACAGCGCTTCATTTTTGACCGGTGTGCCAGATATAAGAGAGAGATCTCACCTGCCTGCCCGCGCAAAGAGCAATGGATGTGTCTGACACCATCCTTTCAGTGACAACGCATACATCGAAATCGTCCAACTCGTCTGCATCTTGAGAAACTCGAGATCATGACTCCGGTTGGACACTTTTTGAAGTGAGTGCAATGTTGACCATGATCCCGAGTCGTGTTGCACGTTTCCGAAGCGTGAGGTGGTAGCAAGTTTGAGCAACAATGAGTTCGACCAGGTAGTTCAACACAGCTGCAGCTGAGATGAGAGGGAACTTACCCACGTGCAAGGGAGACAGTCTAAGAGTCGACCGGCGATCCCAGGATGCTATTCAGAACAAGACCGGGAAATTAATGCTGACAAGGCCTTGAATTCTCGTTTACTTGCGAATCAAAATTAAAAAGTGATAGTATTCTAGAAGACAGGTCGGAAAACTTGGATATTATGTGGACCTGTTATTGAGCTTGAGTTTTCGCTTGAGTGAGCAAATATTTAGATCATCTCGCCGAGATCAGCGGAGACGGAGGAAGAATGGAAATCGACAGCAAGTGAGTGAGACTTGGCATCAGGAGAGGAGAGGAGAGGAACTCGCTGCCGGTTCGGCCGGGATGGCAAGGAATGTGATGGGCGTAAGAAACCACAGACACTTGAGTTACAGAGGGAGAGGGAGGATAAGTCAGAGTCGGCTCAGGTTAGATAACTCTGTCTAACCGCCAAGAGCAGATTAGGTAGTTGGAGACCGACAATGAGAAAATCAATCATCACGGCAGTTTGAATTTGATCGTAAACAAGACAATCATAACGTCTCATTGGCACAGGGATTTTATTTATTTTTCTCGCGTGCCAATCGAATGGAACCGATAATGGAAGGTCAATGCCTCGGAGGCGTGCTACCGATGCTGCGCAACCCCATGTCGAGACCCGTTGTGAGACAGACTCAAGAGATGGGTGATTTTGATGAGAGTTCAATATGAGAGTTCAATAGCAGAAGAACAGGCGACAGAAGAAGATATCTATACGCGTGTACTCTTCTGTCTTCATGATGCGTAGAGTCAGAAAGGATACGAGTCCATCACGTAAACAACATCAATAACAGCAGCCAACTATGCATACAGAAACAAGTCCCAATCCAATGACGCAGGAATGAAACCCCGTCTCCATCCACCCAGAGACCAAAGACCCAAGCCCAATGCTGCGCGCTGAAACCGCTCCAAGCTTCTTCACTGGCTGCTGCTCGAAACGGGGTCTCTCATCCACCAATCCAATCGCACTGGCAGCACAGGGAATGAATTTTGGTAGGTAGGTGGTTTTTTTCCCTGACTTCCATGGGAGACACGGAGGGTTCAATTGCAGATCTTGACTGTCTGGAGGAATTAAGAATGGGTTGCGTGTTGCACAACCGTATCCTGTGCCTAGGTCTCTATTGTCCGTCGGACCGTCATTAACTTTAAGCTTTATTTCATTACAGGTTCAAGAAAGCAAAAATCTCAAGGTATTAACCTACATTAGAGCATAGAGCCTAAAGCCTAGAGGACGGACCTGAGCTGAGGTACCCACGCTGCCCGCTAAAGGTAAATCCTAGACCATCTTTAGCTTAGCCGTTGCTCCCTGGACTTTTGTTCCCCTTTCCAGATCAGCTCTGACTGGCTCGTTAGAGGCCATCGTATCCACTAAAGCCCGCTGGGAAAGTCGGGACCCTCTTTGGTATGGCGCCTGCTTGTCTCCTGTTGGTCAGGCTGCTCTCCCTCCTCCCTCACCCGCTTCTCGCTCTTGGTTTTTTGCAGGCGGTTCTGTCTGTCCATCCCCATCCATCGATCCATCCAATCCATCCATCACCCTCCATCCCATCCCATCCCATCCTATCCCATCCCAACCCGCGGCCAAACAGATCATCACCATCATCAGACAGTCACTCAATCACTCAACTACTTTCGCTCTTCCGATAATCCATCTCGTCGCTCGAATCATCGCCTGAATCGCCCTTTTCGAAACTCAATATTCGCCGTTCGCTCAAACGTCTCCTTTATTTGACTTTGTCTCCCGAAATCACTCCCTTCGCCATTGGTTTACCGACCGTTTCCCGACCGTGAATTGATTACCTCTTGGATCTCAACGTTGGCTTCAACGTTCAAAAGTCAACGACCAAGGGCACCCGCGCCCTTGCCGGCGTCTCTGGCTTGAAGCCCTGGCCTCCCTTTTCACCACGCCATGGATCCCAACAACGGGAACGGCTCCAGCAACTCGCGTCGCTCATCAACCCGACGCTCGCGTTCCTTGAGGCTGTCCACTGGTAGTGGTGCCGACGATGACTACGATCTCAGTGCCATGATGGTGGCCGACGGCTTCCGACCTACCGAAAATGCCGCCTCTTCTTCCACAAACCCGACGTCCAACTCAAATACCCAGGCCGAACCTTCATTAACATCAACCGAGTCTCTATCGCAACAGACGACATCTACAAAGTCATCACAAGCGCCACTTGCCCCCGGTGCATCAGATGAAATCACACCCGCGATCCGGAATCGACCTTCCAGCATCTCTAAGCCGCACCGAAATCATGATTCTCTCGCTCTCCGAAATGACGGCACATCGACTGCTGACCGATCTCATGTACGCAACAACCACAGTCTATCATCAGATTCTCCTGTCATCCGTGCCGAAAGTCCTTATACAGGCCCGTCTGGTCCTTCACATCCCTACCAGATGTATCCTCAGCGAACAATGAGTGTGGCTACTACATCCACCACCGCCAATGCAGCCATACCAGAAGATCGGTCTTACGGAGGCCCCCAAGGTCCGACTCACCCATATGCGCTCTATACACAAAACACCACGTCCGGCGAGAGCAGCACCCCGTCGATTCCAGTGGGATTCAACGGTCTGGGGGGGAGTTATCAGCGACAACTGGGGCCAGATGGAGAGGAAGCAGGTGATTTGGTAGGCCCATTGGGTCATACGGAGGAACTGCCGCCCTACACCAGATATCCGGATAACGCCTATGTGCCTAAACCCACCACTCAAACAGCACCATCACCAGTGTCGCCTGTGTCGGAACCTTCGTCCCCGGCTAGGGACATCCCTGGAGCTGGTGGAATTGGAATGGCAACACGCGATCCTGAATTCTCTTCAACAGACGATGACCTAGCCTTGCCGAGGACCAGGCCTTCCGTGAGAAGTAATGTCTCAGCAATCAGCCAACACGACATCAACACCGCCGCCTCGGAAACTTGCGAGAAACCTCCTGTCAACAAATGGCAACGGCGGGCAAAGAGGAAGCTTTGGGGAATTGTGCCGTACTGGGCCATCTGCCTCTTGCTGGTTGCACTTATCCTCATGGGTATCGTTATGGGCACTGTCATTGGGATTGTGCTCAACAAAAGCAACAACCATAAAAATTCTTCCTATGAGGATGCTGATGAGTAAGTTGTATCCATGCTAAATTCTACCGTTATGCTAATCTCTCCAGCAACCAACGTTCCCCTGATGATGCGACCACGACAACATATGACCCTGTAATCTTGACAACTCTACCGCCTGGCTTGCCGCCCATGACTACAGGGCACTTTGCACTTCCCAATCCTGCCCCTGACCCTACCAAGGGCAATACTTGCTTTAACGATTCGACACTGTCATCAGCCTGGTCCTGCGATATTGTCCTTCCCGTGTGGTCGATTCAAATTGATTACGACCCGAGGCCCAAGTACAAATCTGGCTACAACTTCACCTACAACTTGACCCTCAAGGCTATCCCCGACAACAACACTCCATTCCCATGGGGCACCCAACCCCCCAGCATCCTCGAACCGCTTTTTATGAAATTGGTCAACGACACACCTGAAGCCGCACGCGGCCCTGCCTGGTGGTTACGGACACCGTACAACAAAACCGTTATTGTTTCCGAGAAATCTTTGACGCCTGTTATGAATAAGCGAGGCTGGACTTACAGCAACGACGAATATGAAGACTACAACTCCTTCCATCGATTCAAGGACAAACCACTCAACGCCAAGTATGGCGACAGGCCTTGGTTTTGTACCTGGCCGAACACCGTCCTCGAGTTCTTCATCTACCCTAGTGAGAACGTAACTTCCTCGTCGTATCACCCGGCATCTCGTTCGACATCTTCTTACGAGGATCCCACCGCCACATACAGCAGCTATTATTCTTCAGCCACGGCCACCGATGATGATTCGAGGGGTTGGGGCAAGAAGCCACCGATATTACCATTTCCTCATTCCTACAAGATGGTGGAGCGCCGATATCATGTTGGTGAAGAATCGGTGGCAACTTGCACTCAGTACGAGATTACTGGTGACGGAAGCAAGAAGCAGATGATCATGAAGAATAACCAGCCGATCGTAATCCAAATCATTGAAAAGGACGACGAAGTTTTGACACCTAAGGACCTCACATCCCAAAAGCGCTCTGATGCTGAGGCTGAGCAAGCACTTCGACATTTGCTGAGACGGACGAACCCAGCAAATACCGACTGCGGTTGCATATGGACGCCACAACAATGAGTTTTTGGTTCATTATGATGACATCCCTGTGCGAATTGGGGGCACTGATCACAGCATGACGATTCCCTTACATTTCCAACTTTATTTTTCTTTTCGATATCTATATTATGGCGTTATGCATACAAGACTGGGGGCTGTTCCTGGACGACACGATTTTATACATTCGTCGTGTCACTGAGTTTTTCTGTCGTTACTCAAGACTGCATCATGGGAGAGGAACGAGAGTTATGTCACGGAATGCATTTTTGGGTTACAAATGACGGGACGGGACGGGATTGGGATGGGAATATCTGGAGTTATGGGAGCGACTGACCGCTTATGAAAAGAAATGCCTATTTATTTATTCAACTTGTTGATTTGTGATGATTTTTTGCTTTTGACGTAGGCGTGTTTTCTTTGCAGTGAGTCTGATGATGTTGCATCACTATTTTGTCTTGAACCTTGATTATGGGGAGGGGTATCGATATTTGTACATAGTTAAGGGGTCAACCTCGAAGCCTCTTGATATTCAACCGAATAATTAATATACATGACTTGCCGCTATGTACGCGGGTATATCTATACATTCATACCAACCCCATTCAGTGTCCCAGCTCAACCCGTTGTTAACGTCCTCCCTAGATGTGTTATTTGTAGTTGAGAATTGTGGCTGAAAGCTTGGTTTTCCCACATCCTACATTAGTTAACGTCCTCACCCTCCTAGAACGTTGTCCAGCTGAGATGTTCGACGCATGAACTGCGGGATGAGACCGGACCCCACAAGAATTCACTCGACATTGATGTGACCTCCCATCGCGACGTCAACTCATCTTGATGTGGACTGCTGAGGTTCGCTGATGAATGATTGGCGATGTCTCGATTTTGCAAAGTGGGTTTGGTAGCTATCGGGTTGATTCCGTTGAGTGCTTGGAGGCGTCACTCAGCATCCTTGGAAACATTTGTTTCATTCTCGGGTGTTTCTCGAATCTCATTGTCGATAATATCTTTTCTTCCATCTCGAAAGTCTCGCATGAGAGATAAGAAGACGGAATTCTTCCACTTCTCGCCATCCTCGTGCTCGACTGATTCGAGGAGACGCTCTGCAGCATCTGCAACTTCTGACTTTGTCTTTGGTGCCTCGACAGGCTCTGAAACCACAGACTCTTCTGTCTCGAGAGAAAGGTTGGCCATCTCTGGGGTCACCAGCTTGAGGGGGTTCGCTTCCATCCTCGGTTCCGCGATCATTTCTTGTTTCGAAGCTGCTTCATCTTCGGCCTTGGCTACTACGGCGTCGTTGAGTTCAAGCTCACGAGCCATTTGATCCATCATGGCGTCAACCGCTTCCATCCCGCCACCGGTGTTGTTGGCCATCCACTTTGACATTTCGTCATCGAAACCAGCCTCCTGTGTTGTTGCCGCGTTACCATTCATGAAAGAAGGGTTGTGTTGATTATACATAGGCGAAAAGGCAGTGTTGGGTTGCACAAAAGCGGCCTGGAAGTTCATTTGAGGGGCTGGTTGGTGCATCTGAGGCGCACCTTGAGAGAAGCCATTCTGAAGAGGTTGTCGTTGTTGTGACTGGTTCGCGAAGCGGTTGAAGTCGGCCGCCCAATTACTTACATCAACAGAAGGAGAATGGTGCCCTTGACGGAAATGCGATGGTTGCGTAGCGTGAAATGCGGGTGGATGTCCTTGTTCAAGAACGGCAGCATGGGCTGCTAATCTTCCTGCTGCGTGATGTTGAGGGACTCCTGGAAGAGTTGAAGGACCATCCATGAATGCGCCAAAGCCATCGGCACCTTGCATCTGTTGTGGTGTTGATCTGAAAGACTGGAAGGATTCAGCTTATAAGTTTGTATGATGACATGACATGTGAATGAATACTTACATCATGGCCTTGGGGACCAGCGCGGTCTACGAGTCTGTCTTGGTGATGGCTGACATCTCGAGCCTGATGGTCGATGAGACGCTTGAAGGGAGTTCCACCGCTACATGATGCGTCGGCCATGGTTGTGAATATGCTGTTGGATGGATATATGAGGTATGCCTCGGTCTAGGGGGGGATAGTGGCGGCTGAGAATGAGAGGATGATATTGCTTGAATATGATGAAGAGAGAACAAGTGTGTATATGTATAGACAGAAAGGAATAGCACTGATGCTTTATGTAGATGTGAAGTTGAAGTTGTAAGATGAATAATCCCCCAGAATCGATTAAGTTTGAGTCCCGATGGCTCGTGATTGCCGCCCGCCCGCTCTATGTACTACTGTAACTACCTTACTCATGGTCCCGTCCGGGGAAGCCTGCGCCGAGGCAACCCTTAAACTCGGTACGTACTGCGCCGCCGTTCGGGGACAAATGCGGCAAGTGGGGTACTGACAAGATCACGTATATTTTCACGTGACACCTCCAGCTTGGCCAACTGTCCCACCTCTGGCAACTACGGTCCACCCGCCTCAGATAGCTCCAGGTCATGGGCGGTATCGTGTCCTCTGATAGCCACCTTCTATAATTCATACTCTTCTTCTTGTTTTCTTTTGCGCTCTACCTCTGGCGTGAAATCAAACAATATGGTATGTTCTTATACATCATGAATTCCCCATCCTCCATATATCTTGAGAGAATACCTCCCTCAACAAGTCGCAACAGATAGAGCTAACCACCCCTTTAGTCGGCGCAAGTTATCTCCAACTCTGGTCATGAGGACATGATTGTACGTTCCCACTCCCCGATTGATACGATTCGAAGCTGTGCACCGCATGGCTAAGCTCTATACAACCGACTTCGAACTATACTGACAGCCTCTCCAGCATGATGCTGTCCTCGACTACTACGGGCGCAAGCTAGCTACATGCTCTGGCGACAAGACAATCAAGATCTTTGAGATTGAGGGCGAAACCCAGCGATTGGTCGAGACTCTCAAGGGGTGAGTACGATATCACCCTGAACTTGGACTGCAAGAGAGGAAAGCTGACGAGGTGGGCAATAGACATGAGGGTGCCGTCTGGTGTGTCGCTTGGGCGCATCCCAAGTACGGCAACATCCTCGCATCGGCTGGCTACGATGGCAAGGTATTCATCTGGAAGGAGCAGGGCGGACAGAACAACGCATGGCAGCGAATCTACGACTTTCCCCTACACAAGGCCTCGGTCAACATCGTCTCTTGGTCTCCCCACGAGGCTGGCTGCCTGCTAGCCTGCGCATCCTCCGACGGCAACGTGAGCGTCCTCGAATTCAAGGACAACAGCATCGACCACACCACCTTCCCTGCCCACGGCCTTGGTGTCAACTCCGTCTCCTGGGCTCCCGCCACCACCCCCGGCAGCATCGTTAGCAGCGCTCCTGGCCCTGGTGCCACCGGCAACCGACGATTCGTCACTGGTGGCAGCGACAATGTCCTCAAGATCTGGGCCTTTGACCCTGCTTCCCAGACCTACAAGCAGGAGCGCGAGCCCCTGACTGGCCACACCGATTGGGTTCGCGATGTTGCCTGGTCTCCCACCGTCCTCCAAAAGTCCTACATCGCCTCTGCTTCCCAGGACAAGACAGTGCGCATCTGGACATCTGACCCTTCGAATCCTACCCAGTGGGAATCAAAGGTTCTCAACTTCGAGGCGGCTGTGTGGCGAGTTAGCTGGTCGCTCAGCGGTAATGTGCTGGCAGTCAGCGGACAGGACAACAAGGTGTCCCTCTGGAAGGAGAACCTCCGGGGTGAGTGGGAGTGCGTCAAGACAATCGAGGAATAGGAATAGAGCATGGCCAAGTCAAGCGACGCAACGCAACGCGATGATGAGTACAAATGGATGAGCCAGGCGTTCAAGGCACACAAAAAGGGTGATTGTTACAACCTCTTCAACCTCAACCTGATATGGGACACAATGTGACTCGTGCGATTGTAGCTGAATTACCTAGTAGGTATGCTATAGAGGGAGTTATTTCGTACATCACAAGACTTGTAGCCGGTTATTGTTCTGGTGGGGATTATGATGGATGGATAAAGAGAGCCAAATCTGGCTTATAGTAATACAACTGAGAACTCGATCAATGTTATGAACTAGGATAACGTGGCCATGTCCAAAATTCAAAGTGCTTCGCATCAAAACAGTCGAGCTAGTCAAGAAAACGAATAATTTGCACGAACGCTCAGTCTTTCCCAGAAAACACAAGAACTTGCAACTGTTCACTTAACATATCACGAAAGGAATGCTCCCATAATGACAGCTGCAAGTGTCACGATCAAGGCAGCCGACCCAGGACGCAAGGAGAAGGCAGAATTGTCGTCGCCTTCACCGTTGCCTCCACTGGAGCCCTGGTTGCGCTCCCGACTCAAGACAAAGATCTCGCCGGTCTTGTCTGAGCTGAACCACAACCGGTTCTGGGAGTCCCACGCCAGACCGACGGGGCGGAAGCAGTCGTCGGGGCACTTTGACAAGTCTTTGTTGTAGATAATGGGTGTGATGGCACTCTTGCTTCGCGAAGAAGCAGCAGGACGTCCGTTTTCAAAATCCGCGTACGAGACTTGATATCCAACCGGAGGGTTGCGATTCCCTGGGAGTATCAGTGAACTGACTCAGGATTAACGGGATGAGAACTTACAGCTTCCATGGAAAGAGACATAAGCTCTTGTGCCGTTCTCATCAAACTTCAAATCGAGGGGTGCTGTATGGGCTTGGAACGCCAGTACCGGAGCAACATAATCATTTTTGCATTTCTCATCAGTCAGGGTTTTTGCATCATCATCGTCAGACTGACGATCAGCGGGGAACTGGTCGCCAATTTTGAGGTCACCAAGCTTAGGAAAGCCATCTGTTGACCAGAGCGTATAGCAAACAGGGTAGCCATAGTTGCCACCCTGATCCTTATCGGAGCCATTGAGATAGCCGTGGAAATTCATCTCCTCGCCGGGGTTATCCTTGTGGATATCTTTGCCGTCGCGGTGTAACTCATCAGCCGAGTTCTCAACACTGAAGATACCACCCGTCTCGGGATGTTCTGCTACGCCGACCGAGTTGCGAAGACCCCAGCCAAGGAGATCGCCATCAAGGTAGTCGTAAGGTTTCTTCTCGGAATCAGCACCAAAGGAAGAGATATTGAAGGCACGGATTTGAGAGCGGCCTGTGTCGCGATCTTCGGCTCCTGCATCGTCGTTGCTATTGCTTCCACGGGAGACAAGGAGCATATCTGGGTGTTTCTGCGAAATGAGCAGGGTTCGCGATGAATGGCCCCCGTTGGTCATGTTTGTAACCAATGTCTGAACTGAAGAGTTTCTCAAGGTGACTTTCTGGGGGTCATAGGGCCATGCAAAGACGTCGTTTGAGGAGGAAGCGTATATGGTGCGGCCATCCTTGGACAGGGCGATGCCATGGTTTAGCTTGAGAAGGAGATTAGTTGGTGATCTATAGTTGAAAACCGGGCCCGAGTATAAGTGAACCTACGTTATCCTGCTTGATCAAGGTTGTCTTCTTGCGGACTTGCAAACATGTTCCTCCTTCGTCTTCGAGCTCGAAATGGACTATACCGTTCCCAGAATCTATGACAATAAGAGCGCCTTCGCTATCAAACAAGATGCCTCGAGGCCGTCTGAGTTCGTTGGCGACGATGCTATAATTCCAGTTCTCGGCGGTGACGGGCGCAGGATACTTTGTATCAAGGATTTTGTACCTGCATTCTTGGGCTGAGGCGAGAGAGATGAGGAGCGTTGAGGTTAAAGTGGTGGCGGCGATGCGGAGCAAGGACGCCATCTCTGAGGATGACGTTGGAGGCACAGCTTAGGATCAGGGTTTAGATGGGAAATGAATATGAGGTTGGGTATCAAAACTGGTCGTAAGTCATAAGTGAATAAAACATTGCAATAATCGAATGGTGATGGATGAATAAATGAATGATGAATGGAAAGGAAGGACCGGGTTAAATGGCAAATTCGGGGTAGGTCATTGATTCCGAGGCCAAGAAGGTAGGTGCAGCTCAGAGTTGATCCATCCAATGAGGCAAGACCCGGAAGGACGATCCCGGTTGATCATTCCAGTTTACATCAGATCGGTCTCAACTTTAAATCTTGATATTGGTAGCTCGGGTCTTGAGGCTGTGCAACAATACGATGCGATACGATACGAGTACGCCTATTAATTACGTCGACCACTTATGCCAAGATCATACTATTTAATACATACGACTTACTGACTTTCTGTCTGACATCACGAATCATCCTCCCTCCTAACCTATACCTCTCAGCTCGTTTTATACCAGTCAAGTTAATCAATGGGATAGAGACTCGGGCATTGAATTGACATTCAATAAGGACATCCGATAATCTATAAAAAGCCCATGTCATTGCAAAATCCTAAGTTTTGAACCTTGAGCGTTGCGCCCCCAATCTCTGATATGCAGGTACACGGTCTATCTCATTCGTACAGCTAGCTATGTCACAGAACGCCATGTCCTCTGCTTTATTCAAACCTTGATTAGACTCTAACCTTGACTACTAGACTACGTATTTAATACTACCCTGTTTGAAACATCCATATGATAGGATCTTCAATGGCTTCATAGAGACAAATACCATAAAAACTCACAAAATTCGCAACGGCCTATAGATACCTTTTCCCTAAGAAATCCTAAATTTTAGTACTAATATTAGCTTCTTATTTCTATCTTAGCTAATTAGTAGCCTAGATTTAGGTAAAAAGGATCTACAGGGCGTAGTGAATTTACTGAGATTTTACGGTATAACTTCTCTTGATCTTGTCTTCGTGTTATACTCACTCAGCCAACACAACTCAATTCGTTGTGATACGAACCACAATTTGATCTCTAGTTCCCAGACCAATGAAACTCTCTAAGAAAAGCCAATTCCAATAACCTCACTTGCTATGCGCACTCAGCCTCTTTGCACAGACATTGCCGTACAAGTCCCCCAATTTATGTCCTTTTTGGGCAAGACTATCGTGCCTCATCATCCGCGCCCTACTCATACATAATCACGGGTGATCGGATATCTATCTCAATGGGATATATGATAGGTTGCATGCCAAGATATGCACAAAATTGTTTCAGTCGGCGCTTGTGCAGTCTGCATATTACTTGGCGATGCGACAACCAATCGCATTACCAATGGTCTGCCTCCAACAGAAGCAAGATAATGCGCATTAAATACGATCAAGCACCTGACGTTGTATCAAACGTCTTGCTCAAGGTTGTATAATCAAGTTTAAGTGCTTCTATATGATAGAACGGCAAAGAAGAGTTTCAGATAGAGCATCATAGTAACTCGAACAACACCATCATCTAGCACATCATGATTAAATCACATGAAAACCACACGATACTCACCATCCATCTTGGATGCAGTCAGCAGGCAATTCGTGGTAACAACAAGAGCCGTGAAAAGCAATTCTCGACCGACAGGGGTCATGGCTAACACACAAGAAGCAACTATTCGTAAATTCGATGCAAGTGAGCACACCCAAGGCTCCTAGAATGGGCATATCTTCCGGTCACTATCATCGGACATACGGAGGGAGTACTGGCCTTTAATACTCGGTCTTCCCTCCGGCAGTGTTCTTGTTTTCATAGTGTACAATTCCAGAAGCCATGGCTATCAGCTACGCAGCAAAGGATATGTCTTCCTCTCAGCTCCTGGCCGGAGCAGCCTCAATGGTACTGGGTTGGCTTATAGCAACAGTGTTGTATAGGCTTTACTTCCATCCTTTGGCCAAGTATCCAGGTCCCTTTTGGGCACGGATCTCAGCCTTTCCATCTTACTATTATACCCTGAAACAGGATCGACATATATGGTTCTGGCAACTACAGCAGATATATGGTAGGCATCAGGCATTCAAATCCATGGGTTGAAGAACATATGCTAACAAACACACTTCATAGGCCCAACATTCCGCATTGCTCCCAATAGCGTCTTGGTCAATACCCCTACCGGCCTTAATACCATCTTCAACCATAAAGCCAATGTCAAAAAGTCCGAATACTACAAGACATATCCTCGCAATGTTCACGTCATGACAACATGGAACACTATCAACAAGACTATGCATGCTCAGAAAAGACGAGTTATGAACAGTGCCTTCTCTGACAAGTCTCTGCGCTCTTGTGAGCCATTCATTCATTCCAACATTGACAGATGGCTCGAGTTGATCGACGAGGAAATCGGTACAAAGGAATGGTCCGACTCGTTGAACATGGCTCGATGGGCAGATCATCTCATCTGGGATACCCTCGGCGAGCTATGTTTCGGTAAATCGTTTGACATGAAGGAACCGGATAGCGAGCTACGACATATTCCAGGTCTTATGACAACCTTCATGTCTATTCGACACCCTGTAAGTTCCCCCAATATTTCCATAAATTAGACTGTTACTCATGATATACTAGATTGCCTGCTCCCCCTTTGCTTCCTTCTGGGCATGGCTTAAACCCCGAGGTTTGGACTATCTTCTCGCCGCTTCTGAACCCCTCGTCTTGAGGAATTGGCAAACCTTTGTTGAGAAATGTTTCGCCGAGAGAGCCAAAGTCGAAGCTGAGATGCGAGAACCAGACAATTCCAAGCCTAGTGGTAGAAAGGACTTCTTTCACTACCTCTTTAAAGCCGTGGACCCTGAGACAGGAAAGGGATATACCAATGAAGAGTTTTTCGGTGAGAGCGAGTCTCTTATCATCGCTGGCTCCGATACAACTGCCATAACTCTCGCTGCCGCTGTCTTCTACCTCTCACGATACCCTCTTGAGCAAGAAAAGCTTGCAAACGAGATTGGCTCTGCGTTTGCTAGCGCTGATGATATCAAGAGCGGTCCTGCCCTTCATTCTTGCCAGTATCTTCGTGCTTTCATCGACGAGACTCTGCGTATGAGCCCTCCTGCCCCAGCAGATCTTTCTCGAGAAGTCGAAGAGGGTGGTATCGTGGTAGATGGCGATTATATCCCCAAGGGCGTCAAAGTTAGCGCTGCGGCCTACTGTATGCACCACAACCCAGAATACTATCCCGAGCCGTTCGAGTTTCGTCCAGGGCGTTGGGTTGTCAACGAGAAAGAATCTGATGTCTCTTCTGAGAGTGTTTCTCTAGCCAAGAGTGCCTTTACGGCCTTTTCCACCGGCCCTCGAGGGTGTGTCGGGAAGAACCTGGCTTATCTTGAGATGAGTCTGGCCTTGGCCAAGCTTGTTTACCACTTCAAGATCAAACGTGATCCTAGTAGCAATCTTGGAGGTGGTAGCAACGATGCTATTGAAGGGCGCCGTGTTGCTGATCAGTACCAATTGAAAGACATCTTTGTTTCCATGAGGGATGGACCTATGGTGCACCTCTCTAGAAGAGCAAAGGCATATTGATTGTTCTCAACCAGATCAATACGAACTTGGGGAAGCTGACGATTTTTACGTTTGACGAAAATGGCCATGGAGTCCAGGAAAGGCTTGAAGCAAGATAACAAACAATCCAGTAGAACCTTATTTGAGTGGGAAAGGGAGAATGCTACCAAAGGAGATAACAAAAATGCTATGTGGATATAATAACTTCTCACCCGTCCGTTGAAACATGACGCATCAAGGGAATATACATACGATCTTTGTGTAGTTAAATTATCTCTGTGCTGTATATCAAACATGAGAAGAAAAAGATAGGAGGTCTACAAAGAACTCCCAAATTTCATAGCACCTTGACGCCCGCCCTTTGTGAATCTCATTGGACCAAAACCCTCCGCGTATGTGCTTTTGCTCTGCTCAACTGCATGGGACCAACCTCCAACACTCATCTCGAGACGAAATAATAGAAAAATGAACAGGGAATAACCTAACAGGACGGGGGAATAGAGGAAATGCGGGGAAATGTGAGAAGAAACAAAGCTACACAAGGTGTGATAGACAAAAGGAAACAAGGTGACGACTATGCGGTCTTTGGAGGGACAGGACAGCAGAAGATGATGGTCTAGCGCAGGCCAATAACACTCATCTCGAGGGTCCATACTCTTCGGATCCAGACCTTGAGTTTGCCTTCGACACCTGCAACATTCTCAAGCTCGACACCTTCCCACCAGCATCGTCGAGCGGGTTTACGCCAGAAGAGAAGAAGCTTCTGCGCCATGCCGACAGCGTTGGTGCCCATCTCATTGCCTCGGATGTCACTGCGTAGACGGGCTAGAGCCAGACTGCAGATAACGGCCTTGTTAGGCTCCCCAGCACGGTGACCCCATCGGTCGTCATGGTTGAAACCACTGGTAACCAAGTCAGTATTCGTCACCAGTTATAACAAAGGCAGAAATTCACTTACCCTGCTGTCAGCATCTCGATCAAGTGGGCCTCAGTAGTACCCGGCTCGTCGCTTCGCTTGAGGCCCGAAAAGATGCCGTTCTGTTGCTGCAACGCCTCTGCAGCTGCCCGTTTCACGGCAATCATATCAAGCTGGTCAATATCCGCTCGGGGAGGGATAGCGTAGAAGTCAAGGTCCTCACGCAGCACAATGATACCGGCTCGCTTAGAGTCGTCACGCGAGGCACCAAGAGACGGCGTATCCTCATCCTGAGATGCATTTGGTGATCCATCTGTGGGGATGGATTGTGCTACGTCCCTGAAAAAATCGAGCATGTACTGAAGCGAAGCTGGGTCGTACTAGGTCGTGTGAGTCAAACGTTTGTGATAACAAGAAGGGTATTGGTATTGGCTTACGTCGACTTGTACCGCATCACCGTCTACGAAGCCGCCCATTTGACCCTCGGGAAACAATCCATTAGGGAACAATGAAAGCAGCACAAACTCGGGCAAAGTAAGCAACTCGTCTCTAGAGAGATAAAACCTTGTGCCCCTATCTGGGAATCAGTACATTGGTGGCGAAACTTTCACGTGCAAAGCTCACCTTAGGTCCATAGCAATTGTCTCGTCGGCGCCAACATCTCCAAGAGTGCTGACAGGCGGTCCGCCCTGTTGCACCTGAGTAATGATACTCGAAGCTCCTCCTGCGGCAGCCATTAGGAATGAGAATGTAGAGAGTGGACTATCGCCTTCTTCTGAATAAGCCGGAGGCGGTTCTGCGTCGTCGTCTTTGCCGCTGGAATCTCCCTTGGTATCCCGAGGAAGCGCGCGCTTGGTCTCTGCGACTGGATCGCGAAATGCAGTAGTGCTTTGGTCCGGGTCAAAAGGGAGAGCTTCTCTGGGTAAAGAAGACTCGTACGCTGGCGCAGCTGAACCTGATGCTTCTGCTTCGCAAGGAGAGTGGGCGATAAAAGTAACGAATTTGCCGGGGCGCTCGTGAGCGTCGTTAAGCGGGGAGGTAAAGAGCGACGAGAAGGGGGGAGGGCGTGAGGTTGAAGCTTCGGAGGCGGGATACTGGGGCGGAGGAGACTGCTCGCGGCTCAAAAGAATGTGTGATTCCGGTTCTTTGGCGGATTTGAGGTCGTCGGGTGTGGGCTCGCGATGATGACTTGATGTTGTGTGTGTGCTGGGCGGCCTTGATGAGGCAGGTGACGGCGTCTTCTTCTCCAAGGACACGGATGGTCCAATTCCAGCTTCCTGAAATTCAGACAGGATGGCGGCTTTCTTCTAAAGAAACCAAAGACGTTCAAGACGAGACTGCCCCAAGTCGGCAAGCGGACGAGTGGGAAAAGAGCAGTCGATTCAGGATGGATGGAGAGATAGAGGTGTGATTCTTAGGAGGTTGACAAGGTAAACAGTCTAGCGTTGAAGTCGAAACATTTAAGGTGGGCGGAAATTAAGCAAAACAGCCGAATCGGAGGTTATCGTTCGCTCTCGTATCGCAAGCCGCTGCCTCTTCGCGTTGTGAGGCTCTATCTAAAGCGGTGGATGAGTGTCTGTCTGTCTGGTGATGTGATGTGATAGATGCGATGTGATGCGTGAGTGAGGTTTACATTGGTCCCAAGAACAACGCACAGCGCGATTCCTCATTCGACGACGGCTGCTCCCCTGAGGTGAGCCCCCGAACTTGAGTGTCACTAAATTGGAGCCCCGCGATTTGGTGGAAGCGACCAATTGGAGCTCATCTTGGGACACTAGCAGGGCCCTAGCCGCTCACCTCAAGTGGAGCGGCCGCGCTAGAGGCGCTGGAGTTGTTCGCCCAATCTTGGCATTCATTTCTATTTGACGAGTGACGGTGAGCATCATGACCTACCTACCTGTAGGTATTCTGTCCTTGGTTCAAGCCCGTATTTTACATCAAAACTGTCTGATACTTTTATTCTGGCATTTGAATACTGTATGCAAGCTTTACTGGTTTTTTAATGGCTAAAACAAGCTCATCATAATGTGTCTTGTGGTCGATGACTTACCCTTTGACTTGCACGCGATTCGTCCGCTTCAAAAGTGCATCATGTGTGGTTTTTGGTGTTCGAAGATGATGGAGGAGTGGTCTTTTGCTTCTGGCAATAAAGAGTCAGTAAGACTTTTTACATCCTAAGCGGCTCTATAAGCTTTGTTGGGTGGCAACAGAGAAATTATTTTGTAGTGAAAGCATCGTACATGACGCCTACCTAGTATTGTATGTACTTTTTTGCCGTGTTGCCTTGATCAACCTTTATAACAAAACAGCTTTGCCTAATAAGGAAAACTCAAAATATGGTCTATGACTTGAATCCTGGTATTATCTACTCGCTGTCACTGTCTCCAAATATTGCACGAAGAACTTCATCGTGTGCCGTTTTACCTTCAACAGCTTCATTCTTGTCGGGATTGATAGCTGGCTCAGGCACAGGAGCTGGTGGTGCTGTGTTTGCAGGGGCGCCTTCAATCGCCGGGGCTGTCGAATTTATCTTGACGTCCTCCATGGGTCCTGAACCTCCATCACGACTTGTTGTTCCAGAACCAGTTTCCGGCTCAGCCTCTGGTTGAGAATGTGCGGGTGGTCTAACATTGAACCGTTTGCACAATAACCTTGTTGGATAAAAGTCCGCCACTGTTCGGGTTAATTTTCCATACATGCCAACCTTGGCTGCCTCCTCTGCTGGGTCAGCCATCTTTGGTTCGGGCTTTGACACCAGATCCGTCTCAGATGCATTTGCTGAGACTGTTGTTGGTTTTTTTGCTGTGGTGAATCGAGATGCCATAAACCCTGTCATCGGTTTGAAGATTCTCGCGCAATTGTGGAATTCCGATAGTTCTCTTGCAAAATCATCGTACGCCATTCCTTTGGGTTTGTATGGTAGCGGCTGGTTGCCTGTTGCAAAATGTTCCAGATAGGTTCTGTACCGTGCCTTTTTCTCCTCATTATCTGCGTAGGGCCCTGATGAGCCTCTGGAGATTGCTGCAATGGCGGTCTCTCGATCCAATTGAGGCGCTTCATCCCATACTGCTTGCTGTCTCTCCTCTTCTGACATGGAATATCCTTCTGGCACCTCTCCTAAACCCCGGGGAAGACTTTTGTTTCCAGATGCTGTGGCAAGTCGATCGCGCGCCGAGCTGGTGATATAGTCAAAGACAGACTTTCCTGGTAAGCTCTTTTCCCCAAGGAGAGCTGCTCTTGATTTTGCATCATGGGTGGACGCCTTTGCGGCGTCGGCTGTTGACTTGTAATCTGAAGGAGTTGCTTGGTCGGAAGATGTTTTTGAAGATACCCATCCTTCTGGGACCGGAGGTGGTGCGTACTCTAATAGGAGATCGGACAAGTCTTCTGTAATTTTGGCGAGTACAAAGCCATCAAGCGGTAATCGCCCATCATGACACCGCCCAAGACCATTACCAGCTCGAGCAGTTCGAGACACAAAAACCGGGGCATGCTTCAACGCAGGATTAACTGCAGCAGTAGCCTTTTTTGCCTTCTTTTTCTTCTTGTCACCACCAACGACACGATTGTACCGGATTTTTGGTCCCATTTCGTAAGGATCTTCTTCATCGGAGCCATTGTCGTTCAAGATACCCACTCCGATCCCGCCACGTCCGGGTTTCGTCTTTGATTTCTGCGTGGAAAGTAAGGACATGCTTCGTAGATCAGTCTCATGAGCATCGTCGTCGTCGTCATCAGCCGCAGATGTGATTGGATTTAGACTTGTCAACTTGATCTCTTGGTCATGACCCAATCCCCTTCGATCGTTTTTGCGGACGAACTGAATCATCTTTGCGTTATCTGGTGCAAACAAATGTGTTTCAGCAGCCTCCGAACTTTTATCGCCCAGTTCAAGCCTAGCACTTCTTCGGATTTTGGGACCAATGCCTTGCCCGTCTTTCCAACCCATGCGCCGTAGCAATTTCAGTCCCATGGTGTCTCCTTCAGCTCTTAGCAAGCCCATCAGGCCCCTCGCATTAGCATCCTGGTTAGAGGAGCCGAGACCGGCAAATGCTTGAGAAGTTTGCACTTTCTGAGCTTCTGCGGCATCAGCAAGATCCTCCTCGTCCATGTAGTCTTCTGGTCGTTGTTGCGTTTGTTTGGCAGCATCTTTGTGGCGGTTATTCCGACTCGAAACGAAAGTCGATGGTGTCCATCCCTCCTTGGATCCAACCGTATTGAAATATCTGATAAGTCAGCGCGAGGTCTTGGTATGAGGTGTGATGTACTCACCCTGCGCTCCATCCGCCAGTAAATGCACCATGAAGGCGTTTTCGGCCTCTCTCATCCCTCACCTCCTGCTTCCATACTGGAACAAAGGAACCATCATCACGAGCGTCGGGGTCATCGGGAAGAGGGGTGCCGAAAGTTGCAAAGGGTGCATGGAGATCGGCTTCGTAGGTGGCGCGGGAGCGTTTATATGACATGGGATTGGGACGTCAGCGTGTCGCGTAGTTTCATTGAAAGCATTGAGAGCGAGTGTTTTGTTTCATGGGGCTCGAAGGGCGAAAGAATCTCGATTGTTATCGGGGTATCAGTAGTTGCAATAACGATTGAAGCTGCTTGAGCCGCGAAGCTAGGAACCTAGAAGTGGAGTCGCGACGTCTAAATTGGGCTTATCGATAAGAAACAAAGTTGCGGCTTCTTCCTTTCTAAATTTGGAGTAGCCAGTCGCCCTGGCGTCAGACTTTATGACAGGGGTTTCTATCATGGAAAGTTGGAGAGTGATTCTCCAGCATCCGGTACCTATGCAAGTGCACGCGTGTGAAACGTTGTATGTCCATCGAGGGGCCGTTTCCAGTTGTGGAGGGATTAGATATGACTGGAAGCACCGCTTTGAAACAGTTACAGGAGCTGTTCAATATTGTACTATCCGTACGTATGTCATAATCACACAGAGACGTCATACACATCGTTGGCCTTGAATTGATATGGTCTTGAAGGAGTCCCAACACAATACGAAAATAGGACATCGACCTATTTTCCCCTCTCTTTGGTCTCAGACGATATGCAGAGTCCAGCTCTCAGGTCTCGTCTTGGCATTACGCCCGAGGACGGTGGCTGGACATAGCGGTATAATGATTAGGTAGGTACTCGGTGATGGCGAGCACGAGACATGCATCACAACGCATCGCATTCCCACAAACACATCACACAAGTAAAGATCTTATGTACATACATAGTTGTCCACCCTGTGGCTGCTTCCATTTTGCTTCTTCTGACTTTGGAACAACTGTTCCATTCCAGCCCAATCAATTTGCAATACACATATACATCGTCGTACTGTAAAAGGAGTCGAAATATTAGTCTGCTTAAAACCCCAGCCTCCAGCCCCTCGTTTAATCAGCCACGTAAATTTGCAGAACTATGCAACAGACTGATCCACTTAACAGATCAAAATGCAGTGCTCTAGGTAATTCTTGGCTTTGGTGTTGTTGAAAACAGGGAATCCAGCTTGGTGACGGTCAGAGAGATATCGTGCCAAAGTCTAGGTACCAATTGCAGCATGTGCAACAACTATGTGCCCATGATTGAGGCTTTGTCAAACAGCTAACTCAGGTTGAGACCAGTGGCTTCAGCACAGTCGTCAAGGTTATTGACTAGTAAGTAAATAGATCCATTCCTGGCAGCCCGGCGAAATGAGAGCCCAAGCTAGAGCGAGATGCCTCATCTCCACCCAAAGAGTGACAGTTGGTGGAAAGATGAAGCTACCTGCGATCTAATTGGAAGTCCCCTGAAACGACTGATGTGCCCTGTTGTGCTAGCTCAAAGACAGGTGAGGTCTCGGCAGCTTGCAGGTGTATCCTAGGCCTGGGCCCGGGCATCCAAGAGCTGGAGATGACGCTGTTGTTGTTCGCCAGGGCCAAGTCATACTGTAGGTTGGTAGTCATTTTTAGCTACCTTACAATGCCTATTATCCAATCCCTCTCAATTAGCCAAACCCGGCACCTAATAAGCTGAATCTGCTGCTTTTTTTCACCCGCCACCCTGGGACTTTGCCAGACGCTGTGTTGTCTTTCTTGATCGATTTGCTTTTCTGATGTATGATCTTTACTGTTTCTTCATCTTACACCTTTTTGTCTGTTTGCATCTTTGCCCTGCGTTGCGTTGCGTTGCTTTGCATTAGCTGCCAGCAGCTATCACATATCATCCTCACCATCTGGCTCGGTTTACACCGTTGTGGCACTGCACTGCTGATTTATATCGAACCAACCTACACTGCCCTTTCTACCTACTTGTCTTACTTTTTACCTTTCTTTTTTTGAACGTAGCGCAGCTTCGCTTCTCGTTCGATCTAACTTTTCCAGGCTCTATTTTGTCAGCATCTGAGTCTGCATCTGCGTCTGCGTCTGCGTCTCGGTCTCTCATACAGTTGCCAGTATCACACCCCTCGTCATCGCAAAGCAGATCGCTAGCTGAGCGAGCCCTCAGCCCATGCCAGGAACCAGGTAATCCTGATCTCTTTGCTTCTCAGGTTGTACTCGGCGAGCAGAAACATCAAGGACCTTGCTAGCAGGCGATTGCGGTTGCGACTCCGTTACACTGCGCTGGCATCTGTGACTCCAATCAAATCAATACAACCTACGTCTAAGAACTCAGAACGGGTCATCATCCTCCCTGGCAGCTTAGGCATTGATCCAATTCTACCAACTAGCGAACGACAGCTCACTGCCATTTTGAGAACCCCAGAGCCCCATTCAGTTCATCGACATCCAAATTCCGCCTTTTTACACCGTCTCGGTCTATCTCTTTTACAATCGCACACACAGCAGCAGCAACAGCAACCATGGGAACAAGAACTGCAGTTATTGATGCCTCACCAAGAGGACCAAGTCGCACTCAATCGACTCGTTCTTCTCGTTCCAGTCGTGCTCAAGCTCCCTCTTTTCCTCCCTCAGCGTCCGCTTCAGCGGGCCCAGCAGCGCCTGCACCAGCCACGTCCACTGGAACAGGTGCCAACTACACCCAATCTCACACCCGCCAGTCATCGCACTCACACTCTCATTCCCAATCTCGCTCCCAAACCCAACCCCAATCCCAGTCCCAAGCCTACGCCTCCCGCTCTCATTCTCATTCCCACTCTCACTCCCGCTCTGGTTCCAACGCCGCCAACTCGCATCCTTCCCCTCATCATAACCATCAACAACGTACTATTTCTTCATCTTCACGTTCCCGACAGTCGCAGCCCGTTCCGCAAAATGACTACGAATCCTCACGCTTAGCCGCCAACGCAAATCATCAACGAAGCTCGAGCAAAGACCGACAGCCACCTCCGGCCAGGGGCCCCGATCCCTCGAGGGCCCATCGACGGAGCTCTTCTCGATCCAAGAACAACCACCACAGCCCTCATTCCGAAATGCCTCCTTCGGCCACCGCTCCCAGTAATGGCGCCGGCAACGGAACTGCCTCTCAGCAGCATGGCCATGCCGACGCGCCGCCCCGAGCTTCAACCTCCAAACACGCGAGGTCACGTACGGTTATCCCAACTCAGTCTGGAAAATGGATGCTAGGCAAAACCATTGGCGCCGGCAGCATGGGCAAGGTCAAGCTCGCCCGAAAGGAGGATGGCAGCGAACAGGTGTGTTTTGGATTTTATCTTTCGCCTTGATCCGTCTATTTCCCGCGCTACGTTTCATCATTCAACTATTCGCATTCACCCTGCCCCTCATGCCTGAGTCGCGATGATGCTTACCAAGTTCTGACGCCCACAATACTAATCATATCTCACCAGGTCGCTTGTAAAATCATCCCTCGTGGCTCGACCGACGATGGCCACCAGTCCCGCGCAGACAAAGAGCGCGCCGATCAATCCAAAGAAATCCGAACCGCCCGCGAAGCGGCTATTAGTACCCTCCTGAATCATCCCCACATCTGCGCCCTTCACGATGTGGTTCGTACCAACCATCATTGGTACATGCTTTTCGAATACGTCAACGGCGGCCAGATGCTCGACTACATTATTTCACACGGCAAGCTCAAGGAGAAGCAAGCCCGGAAGTTTAGCCGGCAGATCGCAAGTGCCCTTGATTACTTGCATAGAAATAGCATCGTGCACCGAGATCTCAAGATTGAGAACATCCTCATCAGCAAGACTGGCGACATCAAGATTATCGATTTCGGTCTGAGCAACCTCTTTGCTCCCCGTAGCCACCTCAAGACGTTTTGTGGAAGTCTGTATTTCGCAGCCCCTGAATTGTTGCAGGCCAGGGCCTATACTGGCCCAGAAGTTGACGTCTGGAGTTTTGGCATTGTTCTTTATGTTCTGGTCTGTGGCAAGGTTCCCTTCGATGATCAGAGCATGCCCGCACTCCATGCCAAAATTAAGAGAGGTCTTGTTGATTATCCCGCATGGTTGTCAAGTGGTACGTGCCCCATGTTCTGTTCTTGTAATATCTTCTAACTGGATCTTAGAATGCAAGCATCTTCTATCCCGTATGCTCGTTACGGATCCCAAGCAGCGAGCGACGATGCAGGAGGTTATGACACACCCATGGATGGCTAAAGGATTCAACGGCCCTCCCGACAACTACCTGCCCAATCGTGAACCATTAACCGCGCCTCTGGAGCCAGAAGTCATCCTTGCTATGCAGGGCTTTAACTTTGGTACACCTGAAAGTATCAATGCGCAACTTGGCAAGATTATCGAATCAGAGGATTACCAGCGCGCCGTTAAACTCTATCAGAGAGAAAAGGATGCTCCTCCACCTCCTAAGGATGCTGAAAAGAGGAGACCATTTGGCTTTGACTTTTATAAACGCAGGAACTCTGGAAACAGTCGTGATACTCTATCGGCTCCCAGCTCTGAGGCATTGCAGATCGGTAACGATCCCATGAATGCATTCAGTCCTCTTGTTTCCATATACTACCTCGTCAAGGAGAAGCAAGATCGCGACCATGCTGATATGGTTCCGCCAGTGGCAGCCCAGTCCCGTGAGAAGGACAAGGAGAAGGAGAAGGAAAGGGAGAAAGAAAAGGAGAAGGACAAGGAGCGTGAGCGAGAGCGTGAGCGGGAGAAAGATCGTGAGAGGGAGCGAGAGCGCGGAGTCCGCGAAAAGGAGAAGGCGAGGGAGCCAGAGTCAATGCCGGAGATTGCGGCGCCTCAAGCAGCCCACACCAACTCTGCCGCTTACGAGATGCCTGGGGAGAAACCCACCGGTGGACGAAGCAGACCTCGCGCGAGGACGCATGGCGAAGACGACATGCCAGAGCCACCGAAGCCGCCCCCTGCTCCACCTGCCGAGCCAAGGGTTGAGCAGCTTCAAAAGAAGGAGGGCACTGCAGCTGGTCTCCTACGTCGTTTCAGCACGCGCAAACGTAGGGAGCCTGAGCGTCTGGACAAAGATCGGTCACATCCTCCTGTGGTGCAAGTCCATGGACCAGCCGAACCCTCTCCTCTGACTCCTCGAAAGAGCTTCAGTATTCGCCGTGGACGGCGTGATAGAGAGGATACGTCAGATTCCCGAATCCGCTCCGCGAGTGGCCAGCGTCAGCATGGTGAGCTCCTCAGCCCACCCATGTCTGCCGGGGGTTCAAGGGAGAATAGGCGAGGGGGTGTCCTGGGTCGTTCGACCAGTGTCAACTCGGCAGACCTGAGGCGACGGAAGGATCCCCCAGCAACCAGTGGCTCTGATCAATCCGTGGCGAACGAAGACTCGTCTAGCACTCACCGTGGACATGGACATTCTCGGTCTGTGAGCCTAAGGGCTAAGTCTATTGGCCATGCCAGGAGGGAAAGCATACAGCAGCGTCGTATGAGGAGAGAGGCTGCCCAGGAGGCCAATGTGCCCGAAGAAACGGACCAGGAACTCGAGCAGAGCGGTGTATCCACAGACCGATTAGACGACACAGAACTGGCCAAGCCAGTTTTCCTCAAGGGACTCTTCAGTGTGTCGACAACATCTGGCAAGTCGGTGCCTGCGATCCGAACCGACATCAAGCGAGTACTGCGGCAATTGAATGTGGACTATACGGAGATCAAGGGTGGCTTCAACTGTCGCCACTCCCCCAGCATCGATCTGAATAAGGTGCAAGATACGCCCACGAGTCCCGGAATGACTCCAGGAATGACTCCAGGACATAAGCGACGATTTAGTTTCGGAGGTCTTATGCGGGGCGACGATCGCGAGCGGGAGCGAGATGAGTTGCGCGACTCAGAGCGACCTCCTACTACACCGCGAACGCCGGGACGATCTGATCGAGATCGCAGCTTTTCCAACTCTGAAACTTCATTCGACAGCATACCTGGCAAGAATGGAGCACCGTCAAGGCGAGTTCCGGGAGAAACAAGCACTCATGTGCAAAGTGATCTTGGAGGAAGCATGGTGTTGGAGTTTGAAATCTTCATCGTCAAGGTGCCGCTGCTCTCGTTGCATGGAATTCAGTTCAAACGATTGACAGGCAACACATGGCAATACAAGAGCATGGCGGACCAAATTCTTCGGGAGTTGAGGCTATAGTCGAAGGCTTCTTGGGGCAGGAATTTGCGACATCGGAGTTTGGTTGAAGCAAGCACTGGGGTAGACATGACTCGGCTGGCCAAGGCCGAATTATTATTTCAAGCGACGAGGCACTGAACATGTGGTTGGTTGTATAAAGAAGCGTATAGGGGTTTGATGGCGCTTTTTTGTTGTTTTTAACTTCTAAGCATGGGGTCATCATCATAAAGGGAGCACATAGTGGTAATGATTTATTATAGCACTTGCGGGGACGAACAGAGGAGGTGCTTCACAAGAGCTAGGAGAAAACGAACGTAATTGGAGATTTTATGCTAATATTTACCTACTTGCATCTATCTATCTGACCACTATTTATTTCTTGGTCACTAACTAACTAACTAACTAACTAAAAAAAAAACATTCATGTTACTCAGGAAACGTCGAGTCGTTAGTCTTTGGGGCACACATAGATCGACTGTGACGAGGCTCGTAGGACAAGGCTGAAGATTTGGGAGTAGGTGATTTCTGGGAGAGTGACCTCCCCGCACTTGCATGACCATGTAGACTTTTGCACGATTCTCCCGCACAGGGATACCTACTTGAGGCCCGAGCATCAGGTTCCAATTCCAGAGCCGGTTTTACCTACCACAGCCTGAGCTCCATATATATACCAGGCTGGCCAATCCCAAGGCCGGAAGTCGGATCTCTCTTGCCCCAGTCAGTCGTACCTGCAAGCACCACCACTACGACCTACTACCACTCTACTACCACCACCAAACGATCTATCTCACCTTGCCTGGGTTTGATCCTCCCACTGCCTTATCAATAGGTAAACCATACGACAAACCCTCTCTCTCTCGAACCGCAATCAACCAAAAAGATACATATACCATAAGACAGTCCTTTCTTCGGCCAAACATATTTTCTCACCGTCTATTCCACCCGCAACCGCTTAACTAGTTTCGTCGTGTACCTCCGCATTTGCGCCCTCGATTCATCCATCCCAATTCAAGTCTCGCTGCGCCGAACGATCGACCGACATTCCAGCCAAGATTATATCGTCGACGAACAACAAGACTCTTAGACCCTCGAGTCATACACTATATTTCCCGTTCCGAATCCCTTGAGCAAGAAAAGACACGCCCAGTATGATGCCCGCGGCGCACGTCTATGGACACCACCAATTCAACCCTCAGGGCGGCGACTCGGCATGGATGCACCAGCAGCCTGGCGCGCATCATGCCCATACCCAGCAGCAACAACAGCAAGTCGCCGCCGCTGCTGCTGCCGCCGTCCAACAGCAGCAGCAGCAGCACTTCAACCGCCTCGCTGGCCCCGGTCAGCTCCCGGGCCACGGCCAGGATGCCGATCACAGCAATGTCTCGGAGGACAACCGCCGTACCATGGCCTTTATCGCCGATCTCCTCAATGAGAACACTCGTGAGGCTGCTCTGTTGGAGCTTAGTAAGAAGCGCGAGCAGGTTCCCGAGCTGGCCCTCATCTTGTGGCATTCATTTGGTACGTGCCCAAACTGGGTCGGGTCGTCTTGGGCTACCAGGGTTATTGGTTGGAAGAAGCCAACTAACATGTTCTCCAGGTGTCATGACCTCCCTCCTCCAGGAGATCATCTCAGTCTATACGCTCCTCAACCCATCTCAGCTTACCGCAGCTGCCTCGAACCGCGTTTGCAATGCTCTCGCTCTTCTCCAGTGCGTTGCTTCACACAACGACACAAGGACTCTGTTCCTCAATGGTGCGTACATACATGGTGACTCGAATTGAGGTTACACACAGCTCACAGACTGCATAGCACACATTCCCCTGTTTCTCTATCCCTTTCTCAACACCACCTCCAAGTCTCGCCCTTTCGAATACCTCCGACTGACCAGCCTGGGCGTCATCGGTGCGCTGGTCAAGAATGACTCTTCCGAAGTCATCAACTTTCTCCTGACGACAGAGATTATTCCTCTCTGCTTACGCATCATGGAGACGGGTTCGGAGCTTAGCAAGACCGTGGCCATCTTCATCGTTCAGAAGATCCTTCTGGACGACAACGGCCTCAACTACATTTGCGCCACATATGAGCGGTTCTATGCTGTTGGCACAGTTCTGAGCAACATGGTTGCTCAACTTGTCGAGTCCCAAACCGCACGCCTGCTCAAGCATGTCGTCCGGTGCTTCCTTCGGTGAGTTGAACACATATCTACCAGATCACACACCTCTCTAACGCATTGCTAGACTAAGTGATAACGCCCGTGCTCGCGAAGCTCTGCGGCAGTGTCTCCCTGAGCCACTCCGAGATGCTACCTTTTCCTCTGTTCTCCGTGATGACGCAGCCACCAAGAGATGTCTTGCCCAGCTGCTCATTAACCTGTCGGACAACGTTGTGGACCCTAGCTCCGGTGGTGTTTCGAGCATGTAAGAAGGAGAGGCTAATATCTGGGAGAGGGATCTCCCTGTTGTGACAATACCCCTTGTGCATTGATACGGCGATTCATGGAGGACGGGTGAATTTTGTGTTATGATATTCTGGGAAAAGCGAAGGGATCAAAAGCATATTGCATCGTTGATACCCGCAACCCCTCCGGCTCGAAGCGCCGAGAGAAGACCAGCGCTCCAGCAGAGCCACTGGACCGGCTTCTCTTCCAACGCCGCTGACGGTTATGGGACTTGCATTCTATTTCACATACCTCGGAACTGGGTAAAGGCGCTCCTATCGATCTGCCACAGAGCAGTACGGCACTGCGCATCATTTTCTTACATAGCTCTTTCGTCCTAGCATCTTGCGAGCCTGGACCGAACAAGGACAGCATTTTTTAGGAGCGGGCTCGACCTGGATATATCAAGGAGGATCTACAAATGGTCGGTGGGCAGGTTCATGTATCAGGTATAAGGATAGCCAGCCGGCTGCAGGCTGCAGGCTGAGGAGGCGCTGGATAGACTTGGGTGGAGACACATGGAAGTCTTTGGCATGCCTGGTTTTGGGGGTGTTTTGGCGTTGGATGGGGCGTCCTGCATCAGAGACACGGTGTTCGTCAGGTTTAGGGATGTATATCGTAAGAATTGAAGTTTCTAAAATGATATAATCTATCAGTTGACATGAGTGTCATGAGCCAATGCTTTTGTGTGTTCAAAGCCTGTCCAGGGCAAGTTCTGGACGTGGAGGATGTAGTTATGATTACAAGAGGCCACAGAACAGAGCCTTCCAAGCAGGACGAGTGTTGGAGCGCTCCTCGACAACATGTCTCTTGAGGTCCCCATCATCGTCATCATCATCGTCGTCGTCATCGTCGTTGTCCTTCTTAACCGCAGCAATTGAGTTGACAACCAATTTGAAATCTCCCTCCTGCTTATCAAAGAAGCTATCAAGGTCAGCACATCATCTCTCAAACAAACATCCAGAAATTCTTACCTTCGCGCCATGATAGATATCCTCTTGACATCATTCAACTTCAACGGCTCAGGATCCTTAACCTCCCTACCCCGATACGTCGCATTAAACTCATCCCATCGCTTGAACAAGACTCCTCCGTCATGGGGCGCCTTGAAGTCCACCTCCCAGCTCACACCCGCCTCATCCCTCCCATCTTTCCTCTTGGGCGGAATCGTATCCTTCACGTTCAGCGTAAACGTCTGCTCCGAGCTCCCGAGTCCAAGAGCAATCTGTAGACCCTCCGTGCCAGAGAGATCAAGCGCTAGATCGCCCTTTGTGCGCTGCGACGCAAAGCCAGCGCCTCCGAGAGTCTTTGTGTCGAGGTTTCCGTAGAAGATGGCCTGCTCGGGTTGCGTTGTTAGGTGTGAGATGCTGGTTCCTCCGCGGACACGGTCGTCTGAAGCAACCCAGAGGCTGCTGTCCCAGGGCCTTTTAAGAGGGTTAGTGTTTATAGTGTTGTTGGGTATGGGTTCTGTAACGTACTTGCAGCCGCCAAAGATATCCTGTAGGCCGTTGTTCATGGTTGTGGCTTGTCAATTGAATGTTGTAACTGAAGGAAATGAGATGGTTGATGTTTTGAAGCTTAAATGGATGACATAATTGAGTTTAGGTATGTGACCACGCCAAGTCGGCAGTTGAGATGCTTACGTACGGCGGTCAATTAAGCTTCAATACCCATGTCAGAAAAGAAAGGCGAGGATTTACTCAGATATATAAATATCCTCGAATTCCCTGGAGGAAACATGTTTTTTATGTTTGTGGATTGAGGTCTTTGTTCAGTTGGATTGCGGTTAAGGCGGTAGGTATACAACGTGTTGATAACTCTAATATGAAGGTTATTACGTTTTTAGTGTGGTGTATTATACCTATTTTTATGTTTCAAAAGTAATGGTGTTACTCTTGCTGTGCAGATCCCACTTTGCTATTATGACAGCCTTATATTGACCATATATAACCTCAGTTAAGACTTTACGTCTCGAAAATGAATTGGTATTATCTTTTGGTTATCTTGACATGTGTGCTTTATGGCGTATTTAAAGATCTAGATTTGATACCAGCCTCCCGTCCGCACTGACACAACCAACGGCGCAAACAAGGTTCACACCTCAGAAGCATAACGTTAGATGACAAGAGTCTGTATCACCATGACATGTTGGTCCAGACGCTTTTGACATTATGTTTTGGTCTGTACATCTAGCATTCCGTTGGGACGGGTCAATCCAGAGTTTGAACTGTTCAAAGTCAATTCATGACCAATATCAGAATCCACGCCAACCTTATCACCTCTGCCTTAAACTAGCAATCTGCATATGGGCTACAGTTGAATCTGCAATATATACCTACTGTGGTAATTGCTTGACAGCTACATATTCCAATATTTCACAGCCTACAGCCTACCTGACAGCCATCCCATCCCGTTATGCCATGTAGACACACCCCCTTTGCTTTTCCTTTCTTCCGTCCCTCCTTTTTTTTCTTCTTACCTAGTCTCTTTCTTCCCATCCCTATTTTTCACAATCCTCGCAAATATCCGTCCAGTCCCGTGTATCCTATCATTCGCCACTAACTAGACGAGGGTTCAGATCCTCCAGACCGTCCGGCGTCAACCACCATAACTTGTTTCGTTAAAGCCGAGCCTGCTTGTCTGCCTGATAACACTCTTTGTTGTCCGTCCGTAGCCGTACGTGCCGTGCCATACATGTACAGTACATCACAGTATGTATGCACTCACACACAAAAGGGCACCCAATAACAACAAATATACTGCCAACCTGTAACACAACAAACGCGCCCGGATTTGCCCCAGTCCCTTTTCATGTAACCCTCCTTGGCACGTGGTAGTACTAGGACTCGGACTCGGGCTCAAGAAGAAAGAATCCCAAATCCCAATCCCATCCCAACATAACACCCCAGGCCAGGCCAGACCAGGCCAGCCAATCTTTTGGCCCAGTTATCGTATCCGGTCTGTTAGTGGTAACCGCCGAGAACAGCTCATTCATCGCACACATAACGCATAATAAAGGTCCCATAGGCACATACAGCCAAGCAGGAGGGGGAAACCACGCAATACATGGCACCAAGCAAGCAACCAAGGCAAAAAAACGAGGCTCTGAGGGACAAGAAAAAAAAGGCGGCGCAAGTTCTGGATTCCGCCTCAGTACCTTAGCTCAAGGTAGATGGCTGCGGTTGAACCTGGAGCTGAAGCCCCTCTCAAGCCATCGACAGATCATTACCTAGTACCCGAGACTCTATCTATTCAGCTCCGTCCGCTCGTCTACGCGAGGGAAACCAGTCAAATGATATGTAAAATGAAAAGTGATTAACCACATGTAAATCTTTGCCTTTCGTAGACATCAAGCTCTATCATGCCATGTCTAAGCTAGTTCAGCCAGCCTCATTACCTAGACTCACTCTTCAGTCCTGGCTAGATCCTTCGGCCACTTCACCACTTCATCACTCACAATCACTCTGAAACTAGCAGTGGACCGCAATGCCTGATGCACATATATTCATCTAATTTGTTTCGATGGCTCGGGATATCTACTACCTCAACTGTACTAACACGAGTCTAAGTGGCCCAGGTCTGGGACCCCGCAGCCGCCATCTTCGTTGTTCTTGTTGTTGTTGTTGTTGTTGTTTCCTGCTCCCGACCTTCAATCCAATCAATGCCTGTCCAAATATACATTCGGATGCAAACAAGCATATGTCGTATGCATTCCCTAAACGCCTCACAGGTCTTGTTTTCCTTCGCCATTCCAAATAACATATCCAATCATCCTTCCTTGCATCTTGCAGCCGTTACAGAAACCACATGGTCGAGCGCTTCGACCTGTGTACATACATAAAACGAAGGCAGACGAGTAAACATCACCTCGTCTGTGAAATAGATACCTTTGAAAGTACCCCCAAGAAGTGAAATGTGTGCAGTGAGAAAAAAATGTGTGAAAAAAGTGTCAAAATATCAAAACCCGCCATGCTATGCCTCGTAAGGCTCATTTCCAACGCCTAAACAAAATCTCAAATGTCGCTGTTTTCTCTCAGTCATGTCGCCTGCCACCTTATTGGTGGTGCTGGATTAGACCAGGCGAGCCAGGCATTGACAGAGGCGTGGTTGGGTAGTCGAAGCCAGCCTCTGAGCAGTTGGCAGAGTGGTCGAAAGAGTGCGACAGCGGAGGAGTCTGCGAACCCCATCAGCAACGTGGATCTCGTACAACCCCGCGGGGCGTTTGACTGGCGTGACTCACATGAGGGTTGGATTGTTCGTATGGGCTACCAGAGTTGAAGTCCATGGGTGGCATGTAGCCGTATGTCATGTAGGGAGTGAGTCCGTCGTCACTGGGGTACGTCTCGCGCTTGATGGCATCGCTAAAGTGTGTCATGGAAGGAAGTGTCATGGGCACTGTAGAGGCTGTCATGTAGTTGGGGTAGGCATCCGTGGTTGTGATGGCTGGGTATGACTGCGCCGAGCCGTAGGGAGCAAGGAGGATCTCATCGGGAGCAGGGTAGGTCGAGTATGTGAACTGAGGAGGGCTGTCTGAGCGAGCTCGGTCGTCGTAGGTACCGGGGAAGAAGAGCTCGTCAGTAGGCTCCATGGGAGGAGTGAACTGGCCCTGTGAGACAACGGGCTTGCTGGAGCCTGCCGAGTGCGATTTTTGGGTCTTGGGTGCGGAGGGGGATCGCTTCGACTTGGTAGGCTTCTGGGGCTGCTTGTCGGACTCAGCGTCGTCAGAAGAACCAGCACGGCGCTCGAGGTCCTCAAGGCGGCGCTTGAGCTTCTTGCCTGCAGGAAACTGTTAGTTCTGTGAAACTAGCTTTGGGTGGTCTAGAGTCAAGCAGATTCAACATACGGTAGTTGCGCTGAGCAATGCGGTTCTGTATTCTTCGGCGCTCGGCAAGGTCAGAGATCTTGGTCCAGTCCTCATCGGGGTTGGCAGAAGCACTGAAAGCACTGCTTGTTCCCGAGTATTGTCTGGGGGGTGGAGGAGCTGCCGCGTAGGCGTAGGCGGGTTGTGTCATAAACATGGACATTGTGATGGTTGTTTTTAATGTGTATGTGAGTGGGGGAGTTGTTGTTGAGAATTGTACTCGTCGATCTTGTAAACGACGAAGCTCTAGATAGCCCAAGGCAAGATTGGGAGACTTGATTTCTTCTCAATTGCTTCCCTTATCTGTCTGTCCTCTTCCGTCTGTCTTTTATCCAAACGAACTGAGAGGCAATGCAATGGTGATGTGTGTTGCTTGAGGTGAGTGTGTTGGTTGTGGGTATGTATGTAAGTGCAAGATGAGAGAGTCAAGAAGATCTGAAGCTACTTGAAGCTGAAGCTGAAGCTGAATCTGAATCTGTTGATGAACTTGGAGATAGATGGAGAGCAAGATGGCAGGTGAGGGGGAAGAGGCTGTATATTAAATAAATATCCCCAAAGCTGCGGAAGCAGGCATAACGGAAAGACCCAAGGACGTGAGTGACGAGGAGGACCTTCCTTACCAGGGGTGTGCGAGCAAGACGAGGAGGGGGTCTTTGCCTTGCCCTGGGCTCTCTTTCCTTTGATCAATCTGCAGCATAGAGAGGTTGAATAACCACACACCTCCCTTCCCAGGCTGGACTTGCACACCTGCCCTGTACTGTATGTATGTACGTACTGCCTGCTGCTACTGCTACTGCCCCCCCATCACAGACAGACAGACTCGAGTTCCACTTTCCACAGCCCACCCCCCGCTAGCAGCATCCAAGACGGCACGGCCACACACACAAGCAGTAAAAGGTCCCCCCCTGGGGCCCTTACCAAGTAGAGGGGTGTCGCAGCGACAGGCCCTTTCCCTTCACTTTGCCTCTCCACTGTCTCTCTTCTCTTCTTGGGGCCTGGCGCTGGCCTCACAGGGCTGGTGCTCATCACCCTCTGAGCCCCAATCCAATGCAGACCTGCAGACAGGGTCAGGGAGCTGTAGGTACGTACCTCCGCCTTTTCAACCTTCCCCACTGTTGGCAGGCTTGCTCGCACTCGTTCTGTTTTCACTGGGTCATTTGCGATGCGACGGGGAATCGAAATCCTCGGGCTCGCTAGGCACGATACGGATACCCGTACCTTACCTGGGCCCGCGATTCAACTCAATATCGCGACTGGCAACGATAGCGAAGCCGCGAGATAATGGAAAGGCTTTATTTCAGTTTAAGATCTGAATTAAATTCAAGTATATATACACATACATATACACATACATATACTAAAAAGGACACTGACAGTTTTCCCATAACCCTTCACTAATATATGAAACCATCACATTTTAGAGTACGGCCTTTACAATGGCCGTGATCTTCAAGGTAAGGTAGGATTTAAAATAAACTCCGCTGTCAATATCCGACTCCGACTCCGACTCCATTTGGACAAATATACTGTACTTGACGACAAGGGTACTGTACTGACAAATCCACTAATGATTATTTTGATGAGGGGATTCAACATCATGAAAGAGACTACCAAATTTACCACCACAGAATATCTACTGTATGTACAAACGTCTGCCTGTCTTCCTCAGCGTAGCGACGACAAGGAGGGGAGTGTTGCCCTCCCACACACAACGGTGTCTGTTCAAAAGAGCGGGATTCACTCCTGTAGCACCGGGCAGCCTGGGTTACAAATCGGGGTTCAAGGAGGGCACGCAGCAGGATTAATAAGGCATCTGCTGTGCGTGCTGTGCCATTGAGCAGTAACGTATCGTGTGCCAGATATGGGTAGGCAGCCTGCACGGCTTGGAATGGCTGCGTATTGCGTTTATCGGTACTGAACCGTTCGTCACGTAACATCAACGGTGGAGAGACGATGAACGACCAGGCGCAGCCAAGTCGCCAGAAGGGCGGGAGCAAAATAGAACCAAATCATCAACAGCGGGCGCTATTCGCAGTGCAATGCAATGCCATTTCTAGCCCGTCTGAAACCTACCGACCTCACATGGGAACTGATAGAGCAGAGAGGTTCCTTGGCGAGTTAGTCTGACCTACACTCCCTGTACTGTACTCTGCTGTACTCTACTGCTGTACCGCAAACAACCCAATCAGGTCCCCGAGGACAAGCCATGCACCAGCAAAGAAGCTTCAAGGCAGACTCGATGGAATTTGGGCTAATTTTGCCCACATTAGCAATCAGTCGGGGTATCGAGTCGATTGCCGTCTCCGTCTCTAGCGTAGCATCGCCTTTCTTCCCCTAGCTCCCAGCCCAGCCCAGCCCAGGCCAGGGCTACCTTACATCCAGATCCATCACGACGTGACCATTTTCCCCCACTGCTTGGGA